>WAAB01021679.1:66860-122906 GCA_013389865.1 Piaya cayana | reverse complement strand
GAAGAGGAGGCTGAGAGGAGACCTCATTGCTCTCTACAACTACCTGAAGGGAGGTTGTGGAGAGGAGGGAGCTGGCCTCTTCTCCCAAGTGACAGGGGACAGGACAAGAGGGAATGGCCTCAAACTCTGCCAGGGGAGATTCAGGCTAGACATTAGGAAACAATTTTTCACTGAAAGGGTCATTGGGCACTGGAATATGCTGCCCAGGGAGGTGGTTGATTCACCTTTCCTGCAGGTGTTTAAGCACGGGTGGACAAGGTGCTGAAGGGCATGGTGTAGTGTTTGATAGGAATGGTTGGACTCGATGATCTGGTGGGTCTCTTCCAATCTGGTGATTCTATGATTCTAATATGCATCTTAATATCTGAAGTCTGGGGTGTATCTTTGTCACACCTGTAAATATAGACAAATTGAGTTCATTAAGTGGGATATGTAAACAACTGAAACTTGCAAGGTCACTTTGCAAATCTTTCACAACTTTTTAATCTTACTAAGGTTTTAAAATATTAACTATCTAATCCTTTCAAAAGCTCAGTGAGAAAAGCAGTGAGTACATTCATAGCACTCAGCTCCAGGCAGTAAGAATTGGGCTCCACTCTGGCACACAGAAAATCTTGTCTTAGTCTGGATTTCAGCATGTTCTGTGACTCCCATCTGGACCTAGGTACACTTAAGTCCTCCTCTTTCTTATTCCACTTTTTCATGCCATGGTCCATGAGTGTCAGCCAGCCTCATGGATGACAATGACTATGGAATATGCTCCAGAGAGCACCACAGACTGTTCCTGTCCTTAGGTCTCAGTGCATCTTAACATTAGCCAGAGCAGATAAGAGGGAGTCTGTGAAATGAAATGGCTTTATTCCTGGTTCAGTGATGGGGCATTTTATCAAAATGTTTAAGCAAACAAGCCATCATTAGAATGTTCTACTTGTTAGAGAGGCAGTGGTTGCTCTTTCTTGAAGGCTGTATGTTGCATAAACTTATTGACATACTGTAGAATTATGACCTGTTACTAATGAAATGGTACTTGGCAGAATCAATTAACATAGACATTTGATTCATTGTCGTTGCTCTTTGTTGTTCTATCAGTCATTTACTGAAGTTGGTTGATTAGCCCATTCTCCTGTTTCCTTTTAAAGTGGTAAAATCTTCTGCAGAGTTTCTTCAAGGTTTTCACTTAGACGTGTAGGCTAAAACTAATAATATGCTCTTCAAAAAACTCTCAACAGTGATGTAATGTACAGTTGCACAAAGCACATTAAATCATCTAATTTTGCATTTAATTCACAAAGAAGTAAGTCAAATATTAGTGGTTAATTGTCTGGAGAACTGGTGGTAAAACCAGGATGATATTGCAGCTAATGTGTCAAATAAAAGGAAACATAGGAAGAACAAGATTAACATATCTAGAAGGGAATACAGATTAGCTACCTTATTACTAGAAAAGACAGTGTATGTTTTCTCTTTGTCCTGCAAAGAGACTGAGTCATTGTAGTTGTGTGTTGGTTTTTTTACTTTTATGTATGTGGAAAAATACATATATATTTAACTTCAAGTAAAATTAAGCCTCAAAAACGGAGTAGAAAAAATAATCAAACTGGTTTAGCTGAAATTTGTAAGAGTGTATTGCTTTAATCATTACTGTGGAGTAAAGACTTGTGCTGCAGTTACACAGGTGCCAGAATGGTTATGTTTTCAGGAATCTTTATGACTCAGGCATTGTGCGCAAGATATGTTGTTATATTAAGAAGTCTTTATATGTTGTTGTTTTATAGCATTTACTAGACATTTCTTACGGTTGAAAGAACTGCATAGCATAAAACTGCTTCATATTGTATGGTTTAATTGACTATAATTAGTAATTTACCACACATTGTTTGAAAGAGACTGAGTAATCTCAGCAAAGAATATTGCTTATAGGATGAAGCTCCTGTGCAAATTGCTTTCTCAAACAACAAAAAAATGTAATCAGGTTTAAATATCTAAAACAAATTTTGTGAAATTATGTTATGTTGTTCTCCCTGTATTATAAGGAAGGAAACAGCACCTTATTTAAACGAGTGAGATAGCTGAATGTTAATAACACCTGGTGGTGAATTTTATTATGGAGCGGTTTAGAACCTGAAGTATAATAGCAATATTTCAAAATAAAAATTAACACAATGATAAAAACTCAAGGCTGTGTTTAAAAAAGGAACTATGAGTTAAGAAACTAAGAGTTCTATGACTTAAGTTTGTGTTATCTACAGGTTTCACAGACACTGATTTACAAGGAGAGGACTGGAAGTTTTCTTTTGACAGTTTCCAGTCTATAGTTTGTCTTTGCAGCATCCTGGATGCTGCCCCATGGGGGAGAAGGCCCAATTCACCTTTCCTCCAGGTTCAGGAGGAGAGAGCTGTGCTGCATCAGAGGTGACTGCTCGCAGAGGTGAGCAAACACTAGGAAAAGATTGAAGGGAGAAGATGATGATTTACATAGTCCTAGGCTTGAAAGAATGAAACACAACAGAATTTAGCTTGGTTGAGAACCAGGATAATCATGGAGTGTTGTTGCTGTTTGGAACAATGCTGGATCTCTAACCCTCGGGCATCAGCACAGGCATAATTTTATAAGCAGTGCCCGATAAGGAAGAGTTAAGAGGAGATCTTTTTTTTCCTCCAAGACTTTGTTTTATTGATTCCTGTGAGCTTATCATGACACAGCAAAGAAGCAGTTCCAGAAATTTTTATCTTGCAACTCTTTTTCTTTTGGGAGGGATAAGACAGATATTTCTCTAATTCCTAGATGAGAAATTATTAATAGCTCATTCCCATTTACAGTAGCCTTTGAGAAAAGTATCATATAACCCTCTCCATCTACCATGATGCTTTCCTTGCTGCTGCATTTAATAACAACAGTGTCTTTTTTTCTCCCCCTGCAATGTTTGGCAGTGAAAAAAATTAACACTGACTTTTAAATTGTTGAAGTTTGCTTTTTCATTAGCACCTGTTTTGACAAACAAGATCAGTTCACACCTCTGAAAAGCTGTGTCAGCCTGTCTGCAGCCCTCCACAGGTATCATTGTAAACCTTTGAAGGTTATTGTCTTCTGCAAATGGACTAGAGAATCTGAGGTTGGTGAAGCTAAGATTCTGGGGTACTGTTGTGAAGGAAGCTAAACTAGGAAGGATAATTATGCAGGCACTTTTTACACCGGCATATTTGCTTTATACAGTAGGTCATGATTGTGGTGCAGTAATAAATTGTAATGTTTTCCATGCATTTTAAAAGACTACATTTGCTTTTGCATGCAAGAAAATAACAAATAACACATATTCCAATTTGTAGATAACCCAGTCCATTTATATTCTACATTACACACATCACATTTCAGCTGAATTTGTCACCACTACCTAAATCACCTTTTACAAAACAAAGTGAGTGCTGTTGAATAATCTTGGCAATGGTGCAAGCATTGCTTTTATTTGCATTTGGTATTGTTGCCATATCTAGCTTTTTGTTTTAAAAAAAATATTTAAGAATTAGGGGTTTTATCATTTGTAAATGTTTTCTGTTTATTTCAGCAGCTTATAGAATTGATCACCAACTCACAGTGGACCCTGTTTTCTTAGAACAGTCACTTTGAGGATGTTCTGAAGTAGTTCACTACCAGTGTGTTAAAAGCAAAAACCCCTCTAAGATTCCATACCACCCACAACTGCATACTTCTAGCTTTAAAAAATTCACTATAATTGAAAAATTTTTATTCATGTTTTGGGATACTCATACAGAATAGTTGGGTCATATATTTCTTTCCTAAAAGTGAAATTGCTCCTTTTATTTTATTAGAGATTTCAGTATTTAACAAATGCTTCCTAAAATTCAATTATTGACTGTTTGATTCAAAGTTTTTGTATGAGTCTCCAAGTTAACAAAGTTTAGAAAGAATTGACTTTAAATGTTAAAGGGAATTTCCTAGTACATGAATAATTAGTGTTCACTAAAGAACTTGCTACTAGAAAAGTTAAACATGCTGAATTATCATATGTAACAAAAAAAAAAATCTATCTAATTTCTTTATGAAGTTTAATTACCAGCGTACTTGTCAGAATTAGCAGAAAAACTGGAAGGAACTTCAGTCCAAGCCTAAAAAACTGTTCCTGCTGTAAGAAGTAGAAATGGGGATTTTTTTACTTTTCTTTTACATCCGCAGGTCAGTACTCTTTTCAGTCCCATTAGGAATTTCACAAATTTAGTTAAAGTTTTTCTGTTGTTGGGATTAGAATGACCTTGCTTCAAGGTGGTTAGAATCAAACCTATATCAGAAGTAAGAGAAGGCTATCGGTGTCATTAAAAAAAAAAAATTGCAAGTCTGTCCAAACAGGTGAATTATTAACCTGGGGTAAATGCAAATTTATTTGCTTAATCACTCAGTGTTGTGATAATTACCATATCTGCAGTTTGACAGCACATAGGATTTATCATTACTTAGGTGTAAATGTGTTACTCTTATCTTTTTCCTATACTTTCACTAGGTCTTCTCTCTCTAACAAAAACTGCATTAAATAACAACCCAAGTTATTTATTGGACTGTGAACAGGTTCTGACCTTCTCATCTCCTTAATATCTAGTCTTTCGATGTTTTAAGTTTACATGTCTTCACTATGTTCCTATTAAATCATAAGGCTTTGAGTCCATTCATAGAGTACTTAATTGGATTTAGCAAATCTACTCCAAACTGACTGCTTGTTTTCCAGTGGCTGATGTATTGACTTGCTACCCACCTTCATGGGAAAATGTAAACTTTCTGTCCTCCCTTGGAGAAGACCGAAGTGTGAGTGCTTAGATCCAAGGTGTTTTGTGCAAGTTTTTGGGTTTGTTTTGGTTTGTTTTGTTTTAATGAAAGTGATATCTGTTTCAGGTCTCCTGCCCTGCTGTGGTCTCCCTCCAACTTTTTCTGAGGGTCAGCAGACATTTTATAGACCACCCCCTTAGCAAATACACACTCATTTATTAACTTAATGGTTATTCTGTATGCTGTGTCACAGTTATTTAGGAAATGTCTCATCTTTAAGAATTTTTCTGCAGGTGAAGGTCAAATCAAATTGCTACTCAGTAGGTTAAATCGGCAGGTTCATCTACTGCTTAAACTTTATTTAACTTTGATGCCAGGAACCCAGAACCATGACAGAAAACAACCTCCTTTATCTGTCATCCTGTTGTCCCTAAAACCACCTGTCTCTTTTTTAACTTACTCTACTATTTGGGATAATGAACATGGAGACTATTTTCTCTTGCACTAAGAAATAGCAGATTTTTTTTGTTTTCAGTTTTTGTGGTGACTTTGTCGTTAAGTAATTGAATCTGTGAATTATCCCTTACCAACTAGTGACATGAGGAGTGTTACAAGTTTTCCAAGTATATATAAAAATGTTTTGTCTAGATCTATTATATTAATTTGTGGTGGAGGTAATGAATTCCACTTGCCTCACTGAGAAAGCAAAGCAGAAAATTCTTTTTTAATTAGCATGTGAAAACAAAAAAACAATAAAAGGAAGGGGAAGTAAATTTAACAATTTTTAATAAGTCTAGAGAAAATACCCAAAGAAGAACAACTTCAGGTTCATGCAACTAGAGAAAGCTTATATCAATGAAGATGTATGATGTATTACGGGGGAAAATGAAAAGTGAGAGGTTCTTGTGCCAGACACTTGATGTTTGTAGTGCTGAGTGTTGCAGTGCTTCATGCTGGGCACTCAGGCACTGACTACAGCCCAGCCCAGCTGGGCTCCTTAGTCTTATGAGGCTATGGAACCATGTGTGCTGTGGGCAAAGGAAGCTGAAGCAGTGGCTGACAGTCCAGGGCAGCAATTATTACAATTAAGGACCAAAGCCTGAAAAAAAATTGGCTGCCCAGAAGCAATGCCAGAAATGCTGATTTGAAGACTACCTCTGGAACTAAATATTATATCAAAAATTGGAGATACACTCAGAAAACCCTTTTTTCCATAATAAGACCTTATGCTGGGCTTTAAAATATCTTCTGTTTCACAGAGGAAATAATCCAGCTTTGTTGATACTAGGATTTCTGTCATCCTTTGTAGTTTTTAGGACAAAGAGAAATAAAGGGAAAGTTAATAATGTGCAAGAGCAAAATGGACTTTATGAACTAACATAATTGATACTGTAATATATACTGAATATTGGAAGAAGAGGAAATCTCAAAACCAATGAAAGGCTGTCAAAGAATGAGTGTGCAAACTGCTTCAAGGATGAAATGGATCTAGATATAGGGATTCATTCCTTAGACTAAAGAGAAGGACACATTGTTTTAGCTCCTACTGTTCAGGGATCAGGACACAAATCTGTTTTGAAAGGCCTGCAAGGCTGGCCTTAAGAACTAAATGAAAATTCATCTTCAACCTATTTTTCCTTCAGATTTCTCATTTGAAAGATACTAGAAGTTGCTTAAGTTATGATAGGATCTCTTTGACAATGATTAAATAAGAGAAATTCCCAGAGTAAAAAACATCTATTTGAAATTCATAGCTTTAAGTGAGATTTTTACAGTTATATCTGAGGAAATGATGTTTGTCCTTGAGTGGACATCAGACTGTCAGCAGAGATATTTGTTTCTTAAGCAGAAAGTTGGAAACATTCTAAAATGGATAAAATTACTGTTTTTATCATCAATGAAATCTGAGATGTAGATGGTTGCAAGAATTGCTTTAAATTATATTCATGCTACTCATATGTGAAACTGAAATGTTATGAATTTTGCCACTTTCCTGTCTTTTTAGCCAAATAGATATTTAACAGGAGTAAGAAACTAAGCAAAGAAAACTTACGCAATATCATGTGGAATGCTATTTCGCCTATCTCCTCT
This sequence comes from Piaya cayana, assembly GCA_013389865.1. Lineage (NCBI taxonomy): Eukaryota > Metazoa > Chordata > Aves > Cuculiformes > Coccyzidae > Piaya > Piaya cayana. The sequence continues at coordinate 116,041 of WAAB01021679.1, read as the reverse complement.
TCAGCAGCTGAAGTAAAACAAATGAAGTGTTTCTGGTCATACTCAGTTTATCGAGCATAACAAACTTGAAATACAAACAAAAGAAAGCCGACATCTGAACACTACAAGCTGGAACAGTGCTTGTCTTGAGCTCCATGACATTAATTCTAGTCCAGAAACATTGTCAATTCATAGGTCCTTAAAATAACCTATTAATTTTCATATGATTCTGTCTTTGACTAGGTCAAGCTGCATCTGCTTATTAATTTCAGCACCACAAAATGAATAGAAGCCCATCCAGAATTTGTTTTGGTGTTTAGCTGTGAAATGTTTAAATTACATTCTGCCCTACCGACACCATGAGCACTGCTGGGAGCTGAGGCACCTTGATGGCAAAACTCTTGAGAGGATAACAAAGGTCAGGTAGACTGTCACACAAAATTTCAAGAAAATATAATTTAAGATATACTAATTTATGTAACTGTATTGACAACTTATTTGTTTTGTCAGCGGCTGTATGAGATCTATCAGATATTTAAAATATCCTAGAAATAGAACGTGATTGACTTGACCTTATTCTTCTCCTGTGCTTAAAGCAGAACTTTGTTACGTACATTGACAGGAGGTGACTGATGTTACATACAGACTTGTCTAAGTACAAGAAATCTGCCCATAATACTCAAGACAAAGTAATTGGCATTTCATTCTGCACAGTTTTGTGACTGCTGGGCCCAAAGATCCATCAGCACTAGTGCAATTATGTGAATGCCTGGAATCCTTTATGCCCAAAGTGCTTTTAATCAGCATGCAAATAATGTAAATAATGCAAACATGAACCACTCAAGGTAAGTAAGAAGCCTCACCTCATATTTTTTTTCTTTTCAGTGATTGTTATACCTGCATTTATGCCATTATGTACCCATATCATACTATACTTTTTTTCTTTTCTATTTTGAATGCTGCAAATTTGGCAAAGCAGCTTTGTCCACAATTTGCAAAACCAGTATAACCTGAACTAATACATTTTCCATGAGCTGGGCTCAGTTTCTCATTTAGCTGTAAGAAATCTATTCACAGTGTGCTTTTTTTTTTTTTTTTCCATGTCTGTTGTGCTAAATGTTAAGTCTTTGATGAGACAGTACATGAATAAGGAATGTTGTTTTTCTGAATTAAGTGGAAATGAGGCCTAAGGCAGCCTGCTGGTCAGGATCATAAGTACTAAATAAAATATCAGCTAGTTAAACTTCACAACCTTCAAGGACATGGCATGGTTTCACATACTGAAAGAAATCTCATATCCTGAATTAGGATTGATTCAACTTATATCATGCCATAAAAGCATTGCTACAACTTTAACTAAAAGGCAGAACTTTAAAAATACTTAAGGCTTAGAATATATAAAGAAAAAAAATCTTTTTCTCTTCTCCCTATTAACACTTTTTCTTTAGTGATCACAATAATATATTCTACCCTTTTATTCTGCTGACCTTTTTTAAAAATAAAACAAACAAAAAAATGGGATTGTACTTGTTTTCCTTTTTAGTGACCTAAAGACACAAGAAAAGTTCATCCTTTATTCAGTGTTACTTATCATTTACATTCACTTCTGTTTTATTTCCTGTGGCTCACAACTCCAGCAAACTGTCACACTGATGAGACTTGAAGATGCGATACCAAAAATAAATGAACAATTTAACAGTATTTGCTCACATTCTTGGGATATTTCTTATACTATTAGAGTTCTTTACCTTTGTTGAGTGTTGGGGAACCATCCATAATTTCTTCTTTGACCACATTGCTTTTTCATTCTTTTATAGTCATCTGCTAAAATTTTCTTCCTTCTGTTTGATGTTCCTTATATATCATTTTTCTTATTTTCCAATATATCACCTGTTCTGTGCATCTAAATTTTGGTCATAAATAGTAAGACTTTTACACCTTATGATGCAAGTTGTTCCTCAACAGTAATATGAATAAAACAAGACCCTTGCAACATCTCCTGCAGCTCCCCTCCCCCACTCCCCATATGACAACAGGTAATGGTAGCATTTGCTCCAGGCTGTGAACCACTTAAAAAAGGCGTATATATAAGCAGTGGTGCGTATGCTGCCGTTTAGAAACTCATGCAGTATATTATTTACATAACCTGCAGAGCTCTGTGGGATGTTGTTTGCAGGTCTCTGGCATTACATATTGTATAATACTCATGTGCTTGGACCACATAACAGCAAAATCTGAATGAGTCCTTTCTTTTTTTTCTCAGGGTGCTCCTCCTCCTTTCTTTTTTTGGGGTTTTTTTTTCAGTTTTTGTCTTCCTCCCCGACTCTCACATCTACCCTGTCCTGATTGTGTGGGTGGCTGCACAGTGTCCTGCTGTCTGGAAACATTCTGACCTGCTCTTTGCTGCTTCATTTGTCAGAAACAGCCTCACTGCATCTCCTTTGGTAAAGATGGGTAATATTTTCTTGTGTTATAGAATCATAGAGTGGTTTGGGTTGGAATAAACCTTTCAAGGTCATAGAGTCCAACACCCTGCAGTCAGCAGAGGCATCTTTAACTAGATGTAAAAAAATTGTAAAAAATTTCCTCCTTATATCTAGCCTAGATCCAGTCTCTTTTAGTTTAAAACCATTACTTCTTGTACTGTTGCAACAGGTCCTGATAAAAATTTTGTCCCATTTGTATGGGCTCCCTTTAAGTACTGAAATGCTGCAGTAAGTTCTCCCCAAAGTCATCTTTTCTCCAGGCTGAACAAGTCTGACTCTCTCAGCCTTTCTTCATAGGAGGGGTTTTCCATCCCTTTGTTAAATTTTGTGGCCCTCCTTCGGACCTACTCCAAAAGGTCCATGCCTTTCGTTTGCTGAGGACTCCAAGGCTGAATGCAGCACAACTGGTAGGTTCTCATTATTGAGTGTTGTACTATCAGTGGCATTTCATTTCAGCCATTTCTCATTTCAGATTGAAGCTTTTAATTGACTTAACTTTCATCCTCCTGTGAAAACATTACCCACAATACTGTAACAATTATCACCTTTAGTATTTTTATAATGGCAAAGATGTTAAAAGATTTAATCTGCTCAGAAGGTTTGCTTTTTTAATCTCGTAATCCTGTTTTTGTAAAATACAAAACCACTTGATATGGGGCTTCATCACTTAAAGGAAAAGAAGATAGCTTAGGTATTGATTCATTTTCCTATGTGGTTGTCAATGCCACAAAATGAATACAAATTAGCTTACCAGTTTTAGATGCAACCACTATTCATTATGACCTCTGAAACTGGTATAATAGAAATTGTATTTTATTTGAACTTATATTGCGTTCATTAAATTTGGGTAGCTTTTTCCATGTATACTGAATAAGAAAAAACATACGTGATTGCCAAGATGGTGACAATAACAGGGTTGACTGAAGTTTCTGCCCATGTCTGGACTTACCTTTGGAGTGTACATAGTATAGAACAGCAGGATCAGGACGCAGAAGATGAGGAGACTGAAACCTCCCAAGATTTTAATTAAAAATTAAAATACTGGCTTTACTCATTATTTTGAGGGTGCTAATAAACCAAACCTCTTTCTTCAGCACTGAAATAGAGACCATTTATAATTCTCAGTAGCTGAGCAGCACTTGGAGGAGAAAGCTGTAAGGTTGTAATCACTGCCAGAAGCTACTCAGCAAGAAAGCCCGGTAAGAACGATATAATAGAACAGAATTTGAAACAGGAAATCAGGAAGGGTAATTATATGTAATATTTCAAACAAATAATTTATACAGATATTCAAACAAATAATTTATCAGCCATTTCTTTTTTTAAATTAAGGCATGATTTGGAATAGGCAATTCACTTTTATTTCAATTTTAGTTATTTCCTGGTGGTAACTCTTAGTGAAAAACTTTTAGTCTGTATTCCTAAGCATTTGAATATACTTTATTTAAATGTCAAATAAATATCTCTAAACATGTATTTAGTGTTGCTGGGAGGAAAACACAAGGAAAAAGAGATCACTTGCAAAGTTTTATGCCCAGCTTTGTTTTAGAAGACTTAAAAAAAAGCTCTGAGATGTTGAGATGTTTCTATTTCTAGTCTTTCATTCAATTTTCTTTATTTGGTAAACTAGTGGACCAACCTCAAAACATTAATGGTGTCTTAAGCAGGTGAGGGGATAGGGAAAACAGTACAGCAGTGGTATTTGATGCACAATGTAAAATGACAACTAAAATCATTCAGACCAATTACAATAGCAGAATATTTAATTCTAGAGCTCCATCACAGCTGTTTACAGTTGCTATTAAACTCTCAGTTAATTTGTACCTTTTTACACTTCTTTAAAGTGATAATGCAGTGAAAGACAAAGTGGAAGCTTTGAACTCTTTTTAACAGTGTAAAACAATATTTTAGAGATGTAGGGCCTAGACTTCCACTTTGTAAGTGGTTGTTTAAGGGTTATTTTAGAGTCAGTATTGTTCTTTTTTTTGTTATCGATCGTATCAGGAAAGGAGAGGTGCAATTCTGTATCACTATTGCTAATGATCATCTTATAAGGAAGGAATTCTGGAGAACAGCCAGCAGGTTTTTCATGTAGAGTCAAAAGGATAAAGATGAGAATTAAGCATCAGGGCAAGTTTATCTAATTTCAAGCCACAACTTCACATCTTAACATTTAGTCCTTAAGGGCAGAGTACATATCAAATACCTCATATATTTCATGTAGTGTAAAGAAACACACTGTGTATGTAAAACCAAAAGTTTATTCTTAATCTTATTAAAGTCTTAAGTCTACTCGAAGAACTATTGTGTTGTTACAATGATACTTATAGGCCAAGTTGTACCCCTTTCTCTGGTGTTACCTTACCTTCCTTAAAACTGCTTAGGGTATAAGACTAATGTTAGTAGTCTTATTTAGCAAAAAAAGAAAAGAAACAGGTTGGAATTGTGATGAGTTGTCAGCACCTCAAGCTTTTTACCAGAAATTGCTGATGTTAATGTTACAGGTTTCTCTCTTCCCTTTGGTGGGATGCATATGATGTTGACCTAGGAAGTCTTTTCCTTAATGGACACTGTCTGCTTTGGTTCATTTTTATTTTTTTTCTAACACTGTCTCGACCTTTATTCACTGATAAAATGATTTGGTTTTTGCCCCAGTTCATGTGGTTGCACTCCCTTGGTGACTAGTGATAAACAATTTCTGCATTGTCTCTGTAGCTCTGGCAGCTTTGGCATCATCCTGTGCTCCCTCTGTCAAGGTCTTTGCTATAATCTGATGCTTGTGCTTTCAGGAGACGTGACTTTAAATCTCCTGGATTTCTTCAAAATATGGGTTTCTGATAGCTTGATGTCTCATTACTACAAACTAATCTCACATACATTATTGTTTTAAGACCGTTAATGATGCACTTGACAAAAATAATGATGCATTAGAAGATGTGCATCAGGTAATAAGTAGACATAGTGCTCTGGCAACTGTTTTCCTATTTACAGTAACTTCACTGGGATGTTATCAAAAGTGCTTTGAAACAACAGTTACTTAGGCCTTTCCCTCTGCAGCAACATCAAATTAGACAGCTCTTGCATTTAGCAGTTAGGTTTTTTCTTCTGTCCACATTTTTCAATATAAATTCCATCTCAGATCCATTTCCTCATTTCATTCATTTTGGAGCCTCAAAAATATTTTTTACAACATAACTAAGGGGAGAAGTAATGATTAACTGTGGGAGTAGGAAAGAGAGAGAACAGATATTGCTCAAACCGTACTGCTGTTAAATGGAATGCACAGGCAACTTACGCCTTTAAACCTCAAGACTGATCTCCCACACATCTTCTGTAGTGTTTGTTAGAACAGAGAATGAAGACACAAGAACAGAGAAGGTGGGAGGGCACAGGAATGCAGAAAATACTCTGGGCAGTCAAAGGAAACTGTAGGAAACTGTTGGCAAGAGAAAAGCAGGCAGTGGAAGATGTCATGCTAAAACTGAAGCTTCCTAAGAAAAGCTACAAGCTCTGGGAGAAATTGGAGGTGTATTGATTCCTAGGAAAACTATCCAGAAGAGTGAGGAAAGTCGTGCAAAAGTGATTGCTTGATGTCATTTTTATTTTATTTTCCTTTCGGGGGGGAGGGAGTTGTCTTTTTTTTTCCCCTCATGTCTGTGTATTTCTTTATACTAGTAAATAAGCTGTACTATGTTCTGCATATATCATATTGTCTTTCACAGTAAGTGTAAAAACCACGTGGAACAAATATTCTTGTGTATTATCGGAAATAAGGTCAACACAGGTCTTGGAGGCCTAAAAGAGTTTGGCTTTTGGCTGGCTTTCCTGTCAAATAATGGGCAGGTGCCACAGCCAGAAAATATGCCAGGAGACTCAGGTAATTAGCAGTGGGAGAGCTTAACATAGTAATCTTGCACAATGCAAAAGACCTTTGGAGTTAGAGGTATGACAGCTTGAGACATTATAGCTTCAGACTAAGTTATTTTTGTACACCTGAGCTAAGTAGCCTCACTGGCAGCAACACTTACTAACCTCTTTCAGTGGCTATCGAAGATGGCTCCACGAGGGGAGGTTTAGACTGGACATCAGAAAAAAAAAATTCACAGAAAGCATTGTTGGGCACTGGAACAGGTGGAGTTGGTAGAGTCACAATCCCTGGAGGTATTTAAAGGACAGGTGGATGTGGTGCTGAGGGGTACGGTTTAGTGGTTGATAGGAATGGTTGGACTTGATGATCTTATGGGTCTTTACCAAACTAGTGATTCTGTGATTTACAAGAACTGAATATATTTTCAATAAGGTTTACAAGGCTTTTATTTGTGACCAAGAGACATTTAAACACTTTTGGGGTATTTGTTTTGCTTTTCAAAAGCAGAAATCTTTATTTGCATTTTTCAATATCCGTGTAATCTGAAAAGTTTTCTAAAGCTGCTCCTGTATCAAAATTTTAACTGCGTGTGTGAGAAGTTGTTCTAAACAACCTGACTTGTGGCCTAAGCTGTGGACAGAACCATTCCTTCCCAGTCTCATCTTTGAACCATTCTTACACTAATCATTATGGATCACAGTCTGAAGATGAAACATCATAACTTTTGTTGCATGCAACATGATTATAGCTAAGTCAGAAATAAACTGTTGGGAGAGTATTAAAATATTTTTTTTGAAAATAACATGAAAAATACCTAAGGGATATGTAAGAAAGATTTTGTTGAATTATTTACTAGAGCTTAAAAAGGAAAGTAACTTTTTAAATTTCTTTCTTCAGAAATGTGAAATTAAACTCAGTAGTATTATATTTTTCGTGCTCCATCACTGTCTTTCAGGCAGCGGTTTTAAAGAGCATCACACATTTATGGCAGAACCTGTAACTGAAACTCAAATTTGCTGGCAAATTTAGGATCTAATTTGTGGTCTTGGTTTCAACTGGATGCATGTCGGTAGATCAATACACGTGTTTCTCTACAGAGCAAAACAGAACTGAGCTGAGTATTTACATTTGCACTTGCAGGAACGAGTTCTGAATTAACATTTATTTCCTCAAATATCATACAACAGCCACTGAGAACAGGAGAAGCAATTAAAAATTATTAACCTATCATTGTGTTAATTACGTTTGGTGTAAGGTTGGGATGGTAACAACACTTCATCAGTTTTGTTTCAAACACAAGACTTTCAGGGAAGTGAGAATTTAATAAATTTTAATTCCATCACACATGCTAACGTTAAGCTCAGTCAGAAGAATTTTATCCCTGAAATTTCTAGTCAAAGCTGTATTTATTCTGGCTGAACTGGAGATAGTTTTCCCCACAGCAGCCCTCATTGTTTTGTGCTTTGTATTGGTAGCTAGAAAGGTGTTGATAACACACCACTGGTAGTGCTTTGACTACCACTGAGCAGTGTGCATACAGCATCAAGTCTCTCTCCAGAATTCCTCCATTACCGCTAGGCTTCAGGGTGGGAAAGACCTTGGAAGTGGACATAGCCAGGACCACTAACCCAAAATGGTCAGAGGGTTATTTTATACCATGTGATGTCTGTTCAGTAATAAAAACTAAGAGAAAGGAGGAGTGGGAGAGGACATTCATTATTATGACATTTGTCTTCTGGAGCAACCACTGCGTGTACTGAAGCCCTTCTGGCTGGACACCTCCTGCTGATGGGAAGTAGAGAATAATTTGTGTGTGAGTGTGTGTGTGCTTCCCTGTGCAGCCTTTGTCTTTGCTTTTGCTTTATTAAACTGCCTATATCTTCACCCATAAGGTTTTTTCCAATTTATTTTCTCCCTGCGTGTTCCTCCTACCCTCCGAACCCCTCCAACCCCCCAATCCTGCTGAAGAGAAGCTTAGTTGAGCACCTGATATCCAGCTAAGGTCAACCCACCACAAAAGTAATCACTTGATTAATTTTCTAAAACTAGAGGATTGACCTCATATCCTCAGTCTCAGTAAGAACTTTGCAGAGGATAATATTCAGTGGAAAACACTCCTCTATCTCCAGAAAAGCCTTTGTTTACATACTTGAATGAAACTGGAAGGATGCAGTTAGCCTTCCATTATCAAACCAAACTTCACTGAAATTTAAACTTCGTGACTGGTACTATCAAAATTACAGTACACTTGTTATTTGTCTTTGCTGCTTTTGTACCTTTTCTCAGTGTAAAAATATAATTACTTGTTTACCAGTTAATGCTGCTTATCTTGATTCAGTTAGTGGGAGGTAGCATCCACACTGCTGTTAGTCATTAGTTTCTTGTTGAGGCTGATATGCTGCTGTAAAGTTTCTTGTGGTGTCTTAGAATGTTGATCCTGACTAAGCATTGAGACATTTTTGGTTAAAAAAAAAAAAAAAAAAAAAAAAAAAAAAACAACACAATAAATCAGCCACTTTCAGAAAAACGTGTCAAAATAGCTTTCTGCACCCATTGTGTATTGTTATTTCTCAGCTGAACTGATTCTCAGGGGTCAGATGATACTTTATTCAACTAGAGCTTTTTCAGACATGATAGCACGCCTCAGGATACTCATTCAGATTGAGATTTGCAGAGCAGGCAGTTGGAGTTCACGTAACACTTTGGCAAATTGCTGTTACTTCAACATTGTTCCTTAAAGAAAAGCAGAAGTGTAGCTTGACTGTGTCATCAGTGTTTTGTAGTATTTGTTACTTAGATTGTGGCTATTCTCTTTTTGTATTTTTTTTTCAGAATGTTCCTACTTTTGCCTGTTTTACCCAAAATTAAGGATTATGTTTAACATTTCTTAGATTATGATTGATTTAAAATGTATTTATTGTCTTTTAATTTAGCTTCTTTCTCCCTTCTATAAAGCTTTTGCTGATTCTTTCAGATTTGATGATCTATTACTGCTGAAAAGCAGAAAGAGATAGCAGGATTTCTCTCCTTTTTTTTTACTCATTATTCTTCAGAGTTACACTAGCCACTTTTTCATGTCATTGTTTGCAGTATGGTGTAACAATAGGGATTATCAAAAAATCCCTAGTTGTTAGGTACTTGGATTCCACTTAATCATGGTGAGATTTTGTATTCCTAGGTCACTTAGTACAGATTGCCATGTTCTCAGGGTGTTAACCCAACACAGTCAGCATACCTGAAGAGCATCAACTGGGCAAGAAATTGGACTTTTTCCAGCCAATTACCAAATGCTAATCAGAAGATGGAGTAGGTCAAATGAGAGTAACTTCTCTTGCCTGTCTTTGCACAGATTCTTTGAGCAGGTTCCCAGGCAAGCCTTGAGAGAAATAACAACTTCAATGGGCAGGTGTTTTATGTGCCCTGGCTCATTTCACTGCTGCTCTTTCACACCATGTGTTTTGAGTCACTAGAGTGCATCTAATTTTTGTGTGATTGATAATTCTTCCTGAAATCCTTTAACTCACTCCTCTTCTTTGTTCAGTACTGGTAGTAGACAATTCTTAAATACCTCCTGAAAATGCAGGAAGACTGGAACAGGTATGGGAAGCCAGATTCAAAGCCAGTATAAAGAACAAGGAGTATGCTTCCTCAGTTTGTGGGTGAAGGACATTTTTAGTGAAAAATTCTCAATATATTCAGTGAATGATATTCAACAATACAATTTGGAATATTTAAAACTAATATTGATAAAGAATTTGTGATAATTCTCAAAACATTTTTAAGTTTTAGCCTAGATTTCTGTTTACATGATTTTTATTCAGTAGTATTAAGGTGGTTGTTATCTGCTAATTGCTACTTGCACACTGCCCATTCTGTAAATTGCACAATTTCTTCAGCACTTTCCCCTTTTTATTTGTGATAAATATTTATTCTCCATGGAGAGGCCAAGATCTCTGCCTCCCAGAAGGAACACACAAATGTAGATTCTATCTTTTCTCTTCTAGTATCCTTAAACCCTTATCTTATGTATTCTTCTGGGGGGGGGGTGTTGTGTGTTTTGTTATAAAATTCTGCAGTTCTAACTAATGAAATTTAAACTTGGTTAGGTATATAGATATATTTGAGTATGGTTTTAAAGGGAAAATGAAACAGCCAAGGACATAATAGATAGGTTTAAAAAATCAGGTGATTAGGTTTTGATTTGTTTTGAAGAGAAAGAATGATATCTGTTAACTGCCTCGAGTTAGGATGGAATTTCTTCTACAGTCTTTCATATGTGTTCTGAAACACCCTATACTGCCATTGTCACAAATGGAGCATCCTAGTAGTCTACTTATCCTGTAATTTTTATATTTGATCTATAAAATACAGCTCTACAAGACTCATGGCACGACAAACAAAGCACATCTTGAAATACAATGGACTCATCAGTAAGTATTTAATGAGATTGGAAACATGCAGAAATATCTGCTTGAATAAGGACCATGGTATGCAAAAGTAATGTAAAAGTACATATTACTCAAATCCTTCCAGAATGGGCAGTATAAGAAGGTGCTTTCATTTAGTGCTTGGCATTTAATTCCTTTGCTTAACTCCATTCAAATCTATCTTTATGCTTCTTAATTTGAACACTTTTTAAAGGGTAGTATTTTGGAGTAATTTCAAGTTCCTTTAAAGTGGGCAGGGAAATTGTCCTTCCTAGAAATTTTATCAGAACAAAGTTATAGCTTTGGCTTCTGAAAGTCTAAACCCAAGGGCTGAATCTTTCCGCTTTTATGGTGAAAGGCAAATGAGTCATTATTCTAATTATAGTTTTAAAATATCAATAGAAGTACCCAGTAAGTAGCAGTAAACATCTTTATATAAATTTCATGTTCTATTGATTGTAACTCATGTAATAGCATATTACCTGATTGCTGTTGATCAGCAAAATGAAATGAGATTATATTTATTACTTTTAACTGTTCAGTTTTGTCATAACTTATTATACTTATTATAGTAAATGTTAGAGGAAGAAAAGTAATTTTTGCCGCATTTATTTTAAGCATTCATTATTTTTAATATCAAACTTCTTTAAAATATGTATAAGGAATAACTTAAGTCACCAGCTTTTTATAGTACACTCAAGCAATATTTGCTTGATTTTTTTTAGGCTTTTGAAGCAACAGATATTTCTGTAATTTTAACCTGCTACAATTCTGCAGCTTTCTCATATTACTGTATGTTTTAATTTTTCCTATATTTGGAAACAAATATTAAGAATGATAGTGCAGCTGCTGTGCATACATACTGTATTTGACCTTGGTGATACTCTACATTTACACTGAGGATCCTGTAGTGAAGGTCAATGTGCTAATTTCCTACATAGACAGAGCATAAACTTAAGATTTCTTAACTGCTTTATTAGCAGGTTGATTTGCGAAAGAGGCTTTGCACCCTTGATGAGTCAATGTCTCTACTTTGCTAAACTTATTTTATGTGCCAGCTTGGTTATAGTCTGCAGAGATTTTTATATTACCCTCACCTCTATCACCTGAATGTCAACAGTCAAATTGCCAGAGTAACCTGTTGCAAACTCAATGCAAACTCAAAATATAATTTTTATGGCTTTCTGTGTTTTCATCATATTCAAATGTCCTTTGACTGGCAAAAGAAAAAGTACCTGACCAGGCTATAGAATTTAACTTGTGATTTTAGTGTTATGCACTCATTTCCTTTTTGATGAATCAACAATCTGTTTTTGTACTGTGCATTATCATATTAATAACGTAACTCAGGACAGAAATCAGTGGCAAGATCTGCACTATCCTCTGGGCTGGTTACGAAGCTTTCGCCTCACAGTGTGCACTAAAACTTACCTTTATGTCTTTATTGCAAGCTCTTAGAGGTTTGTGGGCTGCTCCTATCAGGAGGCCATGTACCCTTTGTTCTGCCACTGGCTTCCTGTTGTCCTTAGCATCTTAGACATTGTTGCCAGAATCCAAAGAAACATGGTTCCAGCTGGGACAGCTGTTGCTTAAATTTATTTTTCATCTAATGTTTCCAAGTAGACTGATGATAATGGTCTTACAACTAGTATATCTGCAAGCACTAAAGATCTCTTAGTATCATCTATGAGATGAGCATGATGCTACTGTGGAGAGCACTGGCAGTGTGTTGCTCTATGCTTCACAACATGTTTAAGAAGGGTAAGGAACCTTCCTGTTGTGATAGGTTGGGTGTTTTTGAGGTCCCTCAACCAGTGAAAACCTTGGCACTGCACTAATGTGTATGGCTCCCTGCAGGAAAGAATAGTGTAGTTTCTTGTGTAACAAGATTTGTGTCTCTGCCTCACCTTGAGACTTTGAAATCCCTGCTGCAGCCCTGAAACCTCCACTCCCCAAAAGGATGTCTTTCTGTGTTTGCTTCTCCATCCCACTTCCTCCTTGCAGAAAGAAGAATTCTGTTTTTCAACAGTATGCAGAAGGTCTATTGTGTTGGTAAGGTCATCTCAATTTTTTTGAGGTTGCTTCATAAATTCCTTCATAAGTGAAAAAGAACAGATTTTTTTCTGTGTTTCAACCAGGTAGCTACAATGAAAATACAGTTTTACTCCATTTAGAGTGCTCTCTGCCATTTCCTCCATTTTTCATCACCCTGCTGCTCCACTGTTTAAAAAAGGTAGTCTTCAGCACTCTATCCATCTGCATATCTGTGATACTTGAGTGTATCCTTTATGAGGCTCCTTTCATAACGACACATACCAGGATGAAAATGCTGTGTTACAGCTCTCAATTGAAAACCTTGCTTTGCTCTCCTCATATTTTCCATTCACTGTCTTTCAGTCTTGGCTCTTGCTCTCTGAAAGGTCTTGTGAAAACTGGTTTTAGCCTTCCCTTAATTTACCAGTTGTGTGTTTGTGGTGACCCAGAGAGTTACTGAAGACAGAGATAAATTTGTTGATCAGAAACTTGTACTTGGTGGTGTTCCCAAAGGCATTTCAAAATGACAAATTAGCATTTTTTACTCATAATGTCCAAAATACTCTTATTATCAGGATTATACATCTATGAAGTCAGTAAGTAATAATTAGATATACATATACTTATAGGTAAAAATGGCATTGTTAGTAGGTGTGGACACATTTTCTGAAGCACATTAGGGTATTATAACTCCAAGATATGTTTAAAGGCACTATATTGTTGCCCATCATCATTATTGTGTATAAGAGCCTTTCATGTTTTAATTTATAACAACAGCTGCATCTATAGTAGATTCTCTTGTAGTTCCTTTGTTTTGTGGGAAATGTTGTGATGCAGGATTTTTTATTTGTTATAAATCATTCCTTTACATTTTCAAGGTTAGATTGCTTTAGCAATTTTTTTAGATTCAAAGTAATGTCAGTTTCTTTCTTACCACTTCTATAATGGAAGAAAAGTTTAAAGAAGATGACAGCATTACTCTTAGAAGAATGAGAAAGTATCACATTCTAAACATCGCATTTGTTGTGCAGTGTATTATATTCTCCATGTTTGCTGGATAAATGATCTTTCATTGTTAGTATATCACTTTCTTGATTGGATGGTGAGAATCATGTGGTTCAGATAAGGACAGATAAGTGAGACTTAAATTTTTTCTGTGTCAGAAATGTATGCTCTAAAAATATCAGAAGGCTCGGGAAAAAAAAATGATATCAATAGGAAAAAAAATAAAATCAGCTGTCTCAAAGCTTTAGCAACCAATCTTGCTTTTTTCTTTTAGCCTTAGACTCTTATTCCTGCTGACATCAGCATTTTGCCCTTCAGTGCAAGGCTACAAATAACACGAATGAAATCAATAAATAAAATCAAAATGTCTGGGGAAAATTTTGGTTTCATTACCATACAGCCAGTTGTAGCTTGGTTGCAATGCCCCTCTCTGCAAACATCTGTAAGACCTACTTCTAAGCATGATCTTTTCTATGGTGTGTTTCTAAATGATTTGTTAGTGTAGTTCATACATAGCAAATCTTATCCTTCAGACCCTAGCATTTTGAATTCAACAGGCAGTGGTTGAGCTCCATTTATCCAGTCTTCCTTTTTCTAATGCAATAGGAAAACATACTTTCCTGTAAGTGCACTGAGCTGGTGGAAATGCTTGCCAGGTGCTTTTCACCCCCATCATATGAACAAATAATAATCAATAATTCTGATAAGGACTGCAAATGATAAAATGATGTTAATAAAATCCATCACAGATGCACAGTCCTCTGTGCTTTTGTTTTCTGTTTTTACTTAAAATAGCTGTGACTTTCAATTGTGTGTAATAGTGAAGCTTAATTCCTGTATTTCATAGTTCAAGTAATATGCCTGTACCTTTCAGACAAACTAAACAAACAAATAAACTATCACTTATGTTGAATTAGCACTTACCCCGGTAGCAGCCAAAGGTAAGTGTAGTTTTATGTTCAACTCTATGAAATCCCTCTCTGCGTGAACAACAATACACAATGGGCTGTAATGGGAATTTCTTACAAATCCCTCCCTGCAGGGATTTACATTGTCAGTAGTATTCCACATATAATATGCTATAATTCAAAGGCAGCCTCAGTCAAGATTTTCCTCCTAATTATACAATAGTATTGTTTTACATGTCACGTAAACTATTTTTGTGTTTTGTGTGTGTGCGTGTATATATATATATATATATATACACACACACATACACTTTTATCAAATCAGAAAGTGAAGGTGGTTTTCATGTTTTGCTTCTTTTCTTTAAGGCTAAGTATATCTTGTTATTCCTTAATCACTGATCTCCATACCAGTAGTTGTTTTCTGTAGTTTAGTGGGATTCTGGCATAGTCAGAGACAGGTAAAGCATCAAAACCAAAGGCTGATTGAGAGGAAAATAATCAACCATTAAACATGTAACTTTAAACCATTGAACATGTGACCCAAGATCTTTTATCATGCATTTATACGGCAGAAATTGGTATTTAAAAACAACTGATCTAATAATTTCTTAATTAACCTTAATTACATATAGTTACACACAAAGATATCTAGAAAACTAGGTGAATCTGAATGGAAAATAAAACTATAAGAAAATACTGAAATTTGGATATTTTGATATGCTTAAGTTAGTTGAGTTGATCACAGAGGTCAAAGTCTTGGACTGGTTTATCTAATCTTGCAACTTTATTAACATATACTGAAAATGGAACCATTGATAGGTCATGTGGCCCATATATTTTGTCATCAGTATCTTCCATAACAGATTTTTCCTGTCGCTTAAACCCCAGGATAATAGGAAATACAGTCAGCCTCTAAAAAAGGCGTCAATCTGAACAAAGTAATCTATACACATACTTCTGAAGATGAAAAACTGAGACCCAAGCACTGGGAAGCCATCCCTAACAAGCTGCAATGGCCTGCAAGTGCTCAAGTTTGGGGCCACATAATGTAACTGTCCTACAGGAAGATGAAGTAGACAGATTCTCCACAGCTGTAGGCAAACCCTGAGGTGCCATATGTGGCTTTGCAATTTTGGCTTCAGCTGAGAAAATTAGGAATCAAACAATTAGTAGACTGATGGATTGAGACTAGTAAATTTATGACAGTTTGAATATTAAGAAAATAATAATCAGAAAAAAAACCCCATGACATATGAATTTTAATATAGACCTGAAGAAAGTTGGTATATTTATGACAATACTTGATGTCTCCAGAATTGTGATTCCAGGGGAAAATGAAGGCTAACAGAGGTCTTGAGGCTGCAGTGTTTCTCAGTGTTCCCTCATCTACTTGCCTTTTCCTCTGTAGAACTGTGTTGTTTACCCTTGACACCAAAACATTTCATCTTCTGCACATAAATGGTTGTACTTTCTTCAGCAATGTATAGGCTGATATTACTGATATCAGTAATATATACAGTAACATGTACTCTCTTTGCATATGGTTTTTATTTTAATGGAACACTCAAGAGAAAGGAAATACAACAGGCTTTTAAACCCTTAAAAGTTCATTTTTGTTGTATTATATCTTTATACGGTTCATTTTCATACATTTAAAAAAGTCTTCCATCAGTATGGATATTGCATATACTCTAATACTTCATATAAAGTGCGTTTGTTCCTGTTCCAAACAGGGGATTGGATAGTCTTTAAATTGCATAACTCTCCTGTAAAATATAACTACTCTCTGCTACCTGATCACCATGAAAATAAGGATGTTGAGCCATGAAACTTGCAGTACATTAATTCCATTTGGGGAAAAAAAATAAATATGGACTTACATAATTATCTTCAGATTTGTACTCCAATAAAGGAAAAACACTTTCCCCCACCCCCCAATTTAAAACAAAGCAAGAAGTTATGGCAGGTTTTTGACGGTGTTTTATAATAGTTCTCTATTATGGATTGTGATAAATTTTCTACAAAATCTACCTTTCCTCCCAGATTTGTACCTGCAGCACAAGTTTTAATTCACCAGAGCATATTTCATATAAATTAATTTATCGTTGGTATTACTTTAAGAACAGCATATAATGAAACTGTCATTCATAGTTTTCAAACATTACAATATTACACATTTTAGTTTCAAGTTATATTAAACACACACTACATGCAGAAACATAATTTGAAATTCTGAAAGACACAATCTTAGGAACAAACCACCCTTTTTTTTTTTTCAAATATACAAATTCTTATTTTTTAATACCAGGAGCAGCCAATTTGTATGTGCAGGAGACTTTCTGCTTCCCTAGCCCTGTTATGGCCAGGCTAAAGTGGTGACACGTCAATCAAGAAAACAGTGGGTAGTGGAAAAAATCCTTGAAAATACCCTTACTGGTGATTTGCACAGCACAGCCCAGCATTAAAGATGTCATATGGGCCCAGCTTATTAGCGCTGGCTCTATTCCATGTCATCAGGACCCAAACTGGCTCCTGCTGACTTGTACCTCTGTTCCTCAATGTTTTGGATCCAGAAGGGGCATTTTAGCTCAGGTGCATCACCTTGCAGGGCCAGTTTTTGCCTGGGATTAAGCAGAGGCTAATAGGAACCTAGAGGTCCCCAGGGTCAGCTCAAGCCTTGCCATAAGCAGATGCTCTGCTGACCTGGCTCAGAAATCTATACACGGCTCTGCTAAAGCATCCTCCTGGACCTAAGATGCCTTTGCAGACTGCCAGGTCTAATATCTCAGCATCTGTGGTGTGCTTAATCTACAACCCAGATAAACTATACATTAATATTTTGGAGCTGAATGTGTTTTTAAGAACGTCTGTGCAGCTAAATGATTTCCTGATGTTTTGCACCTTTCCCTTCCTCCCTGTTTGGAGCTTGCTGGTTGACTGAAAGGGAAGTAGAGGTTGAGCTGAGAGCAATCAAGCATGCACTGATTAGCAGTCTAGTTAACTAATTCATCATTTTTCCAGGTCTATGTCTAGTTATGTGTGCTGCATGTTGCTTAGTCACATCTGAAGCATTTTGGAGGCCGACTAAAATTTCTCTCTGAGCTAGGCATTGTCATGAGTTGTCAACAGAGCTGTCTACTTCAAACTGTTTGAAGACCAATAAAATAAAAGTGTACTTATGTGTAATTTACTAAATCTGAACTGTGTAAGAATTAAAGTATTTACATATCATTCTGATACATTTTAGGAATTTAATTACTTTAGTTAATCTGTGATTTAGAAATCTAGCTTATTGTAGTTAAATTATAAGTTTAGCTTGTCATTTTGGCAAATTTATCAACTGTCAGGTATTAAAATCAGATTAAAGGAGAGTGTCAATAGAGAGAAGAGGAAATAAGAATGCTACATTACTTTCTTCAGTAATGAAGAGTTGGGAAATCTGGATGTCTTCTATTCCTTTAATGATTTGAACTGTTACTGTCATAAGGCATAATAATATTATGTATTACCTTAGGAATATGATAATAATAAAAACAACTAAAAATAAGATATTTTGTATAAGAATAAAAATGCCTATAATTATCTTTTTAAAATGTCTTCACCATGCAAACCTGGAACTTATTAGTTAAAATGTATAGACTGTTTGTACTCTGTCTCCCACTACTTTTCTGGATACAGTTTTCCTCCTGCTGTTGGAAACATTGACTTAAGAGTAATTTTCTCATCTTTCTCAATGCTTTCTGTGCTTTTGAGCATTCCATGACATATTGAATGTGGCGTTGATCACAGCAATTAGCATTTATATTATCGGTTTCTACTGTTATATGAAATCTTGTTGAATACATTGGTAGCCTGCTATTTCAAGTACGGACAATATTTTTTTTAATAACATTAAATATTTTATAGTAAAGAAGGCATAAAAGCAAATGGAATTTGATGCATTTTGTAAATTAGCATAAATATCCCTCTAACTATTCCATCACGTGCTATATTTTTGTTTCATTAAAAGACACTTCAATTTTCAAAAGCATGCCTAAAAATACCACCTGAAGAGTATATTGAGGGGAATGAAGCCATTATTTTACCTTGCTTGTTTGCAGATTTGCTCTGTACAAAGTATTTTCTGTTCCAGACAGCCACAAAATTCTTAGCAGAGATAATTTGTTTAATAGAAGATGGCAAAAAAAAAGAAACTTGGGATATGAGGTCTCTCTGTCTTTTTGTTTGTTTTTGTAAGTTAAATTACATTATCACAGGCTCCAGCAGAATGTTTATTAGCAGATTTTCAAACTATTTGCCTGCCTTTTTCTGATAGGTCGTAGATCTTGTAGCTGTTATCCATGGTTTTTAAAAAAGCTCTTTGAAAAAGAGAGAGGAAAAAGTGATTGTATTTTAAAATATGACTCTTAGCCTAGTAGTATTTTGGTAGTTTGGGTTTTTTTTATTTGACTACTCATAGCTACATCACTTTTTTTTCTCTTGTTTTCACCCTTAATATCTAGTCTACTTTTGTAAACGTAAGTTTCTCTTTCTGTAAAACTAGTCATATCAAAATACTTTCTACCAGTCATGTATCTGAAGAGGGATTCTATTACAATCCCAGGGATTGCTCGTTGAGAATCTCATTAAAGTCTGAACAAACAATAAGAAATGAAAAATACTTCCCCAAGGCTTAAAGACGATAGACAATACTGCATTGCAAAGCTAACTAGGTGGGGTAATATTAGACAGATGGTAATGAAAATATCAGACAGATTTAATAGCTAAAAACATGTAACAATTAAGGTCAAGAAAACAGCCTGTTTCTTATTTTAAATATTAAATTTAATTGACAGATAAAGAAACATGAAGTCTTTCATTATAAGTCACTGATCAGAGGGTTTGTTTTTTTTTCTCAAGGACTCCTCATAGAACTACTGTAGTTGAGTAGTAAAGACAGTACTTTAAAAATCCCCACAAAAATATTCAGAAATATGGGATTTAATAGCTTGCTATTAAAGAAGAACAGTTTAAACAACAACAAAAAAGAAAACCAACCCATAACTGTATTAACATACTTTAAAGCTCATTTGCTGTAAATATTTTCAATAAATGTACTAGTACCCATTTTTCTGCTTGAGATTTGGACATACTGTAAGAAAATCTTGTCAGTTATTAATCTCTGAGTAACTGCTGCTAGTTTTAAAAATAGTTATATTTAAACACACGGAGATCTTGAAATAGACTGGTCTATAATACAATATTTTATAAAATTTTATCCATAGTCAGGGCTTACCTATTTTTTTTTCTAAATTTGTATTTTTGAACAACTTTTCTAATGGTGGCTCAGCAGTTTCTTACTGTACTTCTCTCCTGAGAAGGGTGATGGGATAGAGGGATACTCCAGACAGAGTAATCAAAGTATTCTTTAAATGAGAAGCTTTGAAAATTGTTGTATGCTCTTGCTCTTGAAACTTTTAGTTGTGGAATTCTTGACCATTCTTATATCCTTCTGGGTGACCAAAGGCCAATGCTGTTAAGAGCAGATAGACTGAGTTGTGCATATTTTTTATTGTTTGTATTTTGGATGGAAGGCTGGGTGTTTTTGATACTGACCTCATTACAAGTACTCATTGTCTTTATCACCTCCATTTAGAATCTGCTCTTGTTTCTGTAGCTGCATATTTGCCACAAGGGCCTCAAGGGAAAGTCATGTAATTTAACAGAAACTGTCCCTGAATTAAAGCTTGAAGAAGGAGGTAGTTAGTGTTAACAAAATCTATAGCTTCTAAATAAAGATATACAGCAACTTGCTTTAGTGTGATTTGGACAGTTATGATTTTTATTTTGGGATACAGAACTGTTTGTATTCATATCCCACTAACGTGTTATTTCTGAATTCACTCTAAGACATTAACAAAGGGTTCATAATATAATTAATTTGTCAAAACAGGAAGCTTTACCTGTTTGAGGAGTATGCATTGTTGATTAAGACAAATAGTTATTGGCTGGTCGGAAGCTTATGAGCAAGCAATTATAAGAGATGTTCTCTGTTGAACTATCACAAATTATTCATCAGATTTCCAGTGATGTGGATTAGGCTGATAAATTGAGTTGCATAATTTGTACCTTTCTTTGCTAAGGTCATTTGCTCTTTTTATTTCGGTTGGGGGCAGGAGAGGGAGGCTTCTTTCAAATTAATTTAAGTCGTTAGTAGCTGAACTGAGAAACTAATATGGAATCAAAGTTCCTACTTAACCCTGGCTGATGTGATCCCCTTTGTGGTGAGGATTGGCTTCAGCCACTCCAGCAGAAGTGTAAATAAATTTCCATTGTCCTTTCCATGGCCTTTAAAAAGTAATCCAGTTCTTGTGAAGTTAACACAGTTGACCAGTACATATTCTTAGAATTACTCAAATCACAGAAATGTGGGCTATTTTTCTACATACACAAGATTAGAAGCTGCATGTGTGCAGTCAGGCAGGCTGAAGTTAACATTGGGGATCAGTTGGTGGGAGAGTTGTTTGGAGGCTGGGCTTCCCCTACATGACTGGGAAATGCTATTTGGTCCTGGCTGGGTTTCTCTCCCTCTCATGTAGCAAGGCCTGCAGAACAATCAAGAAGTAGAAGCTAGCTATTTCCAACTAATTACTTGCAATGTAGCTCAAGGCAAGCGGTCTAGTGAATGCAGTTCGCCCAAGACAGGAGCCACAGGCAGTGTGCAAAGCAGGCAGTGACTTGCTTGAAATCTCTGCAAAAGAGGTTTATTTCTGTCCACCTGCTATTCACAGGGGAAAGGTGCATATACCACTTTTCTTTAGTGAAGATGTGGTCATCTGTGTAACCTACGCCATGAAGCTGAGCTCAAATTTCCCTGTTCTCTCTCTGCTTGTACTGACAGAAGTGATATGAATAGTAAACATGGGCGTGATTCAAGGGATATTCACCCTGGGGTTTGTTAATCTTTCACAGCCTAACAATAATTTTGGAATTGTTAACTGGCTACTTAGTACTTCTCTCAATGTTATTTTCTTAATGATAAGTTTGCTTGTACCTGACCTATTATGGTGCCAGGTTACACTGTAGTGTCTTGTTAGATGTAGATTTTGTTGTGAATGCTGGCTTAGGCATGCACGAGTATGAACAAATACAAAATTCCACTTATTCTGATAAGTAGATAGTTTGTTTCATAAAGAGGTTTCAAGAATATTACTGTGAACTCTATGGATTGTGTAATCTGGGTTATTTGTATGACATATTAAATTCCTGGATTTTTCTCCACAAAACAGAAATCCTGTAGGTTGCATCAACATGTCACCTTCAGTTTAAGTAGGTGATTTTAAAAAGGAAAACTTATAGAATGACACTGTATCTAATAATTCCATACAGTACCAATGTATATAATTTCCAGTGAGGAGGAGATGTATCTTGTGTTTAGACCAATCTATAAAAGTACATATCTTTCCCACATAAAACTACTCTATTTGCTGCAGGAATTTGGGTTGCATAAATTAAATATACAGGGGCCCCGACAGCGCATCATAATGAAGCAGTTAGTGGCATCTGGTTTTCTTTTGTATTTTTTTCTCAGATTTCTGTACTGATATTGCCTTGATAAACTGGTATAATTTGGTTTAGCTGTAGAAACACCTGAAGCTAAAATGCAATGCATATATGAAAACTGAGAAATGAAGTTGTGCTTGTCCATGAGTGAGATTTATACAACTGCTGCATTAAGTTTTCTTCACAACTTTTCGAGGGCTTTTCCTGCAGTTTGAGAGCTGGAACTTATCTTACTTATGGAGAAGTTGGAGCATTTTTACAGAAAAAAATATTTCACATGGATAATCAAGTATAATTTTGCACTCTCACGCTATCCTATGACAATGAGCAACCCTAGCCCTTTCCCTGTTCTTTTGACTTCATGAAAAGGTAATCAAACAGGGTTTTCAAGGTGTTATAGCAATAACTGGTCTCCATTAACTGTAGGTATTTGCATATTTTAAATGTTTTTATTTATCAGGGTGCTTCTCCCCACCACCACCTTGTCCCCCAGATTGTACCATATCGTAAAGTAAATTTGGATATAACTTGGGTATATCATTGGTGTGTTGTGGCTTTTGAGAGGAAGTTTTTTGGTTGGCTGGATGGGTATTTTGGAGGAGGTTGTTCTGGGGTTTGGTTTTTGTGTTGTTTTTTTTTTTTAAATGAAAACCTTAGTCAGACAACTCTCATTAAGCACCTTCTTTATAAAGAAAATACTGGATGTATTAAAATTGAATGATAATTATTTAATAATAATTTGATTTTTTTAATGTGTAATGTAACTAGAATCATTAATGACTTTTCTGATAGTTAATACTCTTCGAACCTCTTCATTGCAAATCTAAAGCAACTGAAAGGGCAGAAGTCTGTCTAAAGATACTGTATCTATAAGATATTATTGAGGATGCTAGGCAACAATGACAAATTCATTCGTGAAAAAAACATCATCTCTGTTTCTGCTTCAGCAAAGCAAGCAAATATCTGTATGCTGCTTTAAATGTATTTATTTATATGTGTATAAGAGTGGAGTGCTTTGTGCATGGCTAAATAGGAATACATTTAGTATTTAGGAAAACAAGATGAAACCCGGACTGCAGTTTAATTAGAAATTATTCTGATTGAGAGCTATGCAGATGAGAGGGAAAATGATCCTCTTCTATTATGTTATCTAAGTAGTTCACTCTGCAAAGCATAAATTCGGTTTAGATTTAAGTTTAAAGGTATATATTAAACCCAGTTTCTTACAGGCTGCATGTAAAATATTTAATATCTTCTCCTTGTGATGTAACCCCTTTGATTGTTCCAAAGTTTTCAGTGTTATTTTGACTAGACACACTGACTCCTGCGATCCAAGTGACGTCTTATGTCTCCTATTCAGAGATAAAACATTGTTCCAGTTGCTCATTTGGAACCAGGAGATTGCCTACTGCAAAAACAGACCATCAGCATTTATTAGCATGGCATTCTTCACGGGTTTAAGACAAAACATTTAAAAGGAATGAAGCTGTTCTGGTTGTTTTTTTCAATTTCTCCTAAGAGAAGGGAGAATGCTTTTCTAGTTGACATATATATATAAAAAATATGCACATGTATATATGCTAAAACTTAGCATTTGCAAATTGTATTCTGTATTTCTGTTTCATTGCTGGTAGATTTTACTAACTCAGAAATATTAGGCGTAACAATTTGAAGTTAGCCATGGTTTTGAAGTTAATAGTGCGTAATTTTTGGACAGGAAGTGAAGAGAGTTTATTGCTTTAATTACAGTGTAATGTTCATATTAAATATATTTATATTTTAAAATTCCAGTTTTAAGGAGGTTTTAATAGAAGCTGGAGCTGATGAGGCAAAGCAATGCAAAAAGGCTGTTCCAGATGGCATATATCCAGAGGGAGATATTTGTGTATTGACAACAGTGGAAATATATGAAAAGAGAAATAAGTAACGAGTATGAGACTAGTGAAGAGAATCCGACTGAAAATAGTTCAGGACTCAATCTGTTGTAAGGAAAGAGAGGCAGTATTCTCTACATGCTATAATCTGATCCTAGGAAAAGATACTGAAAATGGTAAATGCTTCAGTCAAGCAACAGAGGAAAGCAACAATGAGTCAGCAGGGCAGTTACAGATCAAACTACCGTGTGTAAGAATAAATAATTTGCAAGTATGGGAGGAAAGGGAAAAGAAGATGAATTTGTAATGAAGGTCGGTCTTGAGGAAATGGCAGAGATATAAAGGTCATTTTTGTGGATTAGAAACAGATAAGACTACCTTGTGTGAGGCTTTAGTTAGTCATGGGTAATTTGATGGACCATTGATCTAAGCTGGCAAAATGGTGCTTTTCCTTTGTGTTGGAGGATATTTTTCTTCTCCAAGGGAAGCACTCTATGAAGCAAAATGTTTACGTTTGACTAACTGTATTTAAAATTAATTGAAAGAAATACGTAAAATTCTATTTAATGTTAAAATTTCTTTTTCAGTGTTGTTTAAAGTGGCAACACCAATTTTATTAATAACTTATAACTAGGTCAGATAGAGGCTAGAACTAAATACTTGTATCAAGGAAAGCAGGTTCTTTAGTTAAAAGCAATTAGCAGCTACTGCCTTTGATTGTAGAAGAGTGTTTCCTTGATAAATACCTGATTATAGCACCATTTGTCTGTTCACCTTCAAAGTGCAAGGTAACTTTTCCTCTGACTCCTTACTCTCAAGTTTATTTCAAACTTGTTTTTATTTTATTTTTAACCTAGTGCTATTTGGATATTTTGGTTCATGTATTCATTTCATTTTCATGGGCTTTTGTTCTCTATCTTGTAAAAAGTCTGCCATGCCATAGGCACAGTGCACCTGGGAAGGCATATTTTAACCTCCCTGAATAAGCCAGCAGAGATTCTTGAGAGTATGGTCTCAAATTGCAACTTCTAAGTAGAGTGTAGCAGCTCCGTAGAATGTGATTTGCTTTTTTCTGAACTGAACTTAAAAACTGTTTTAAATTTTAGATGCCACTATGAAAATTTGATTCAGCTATATTGTACCTGCACACATGCAGGTGTATCACACATTTCAGCATGCTTTTTTTTTTAATTGATTGCAAAANTTTAACCTAGTGCTATTTGGATATTTTGGTTCATGTATTCATTTCATTTTCATGGGCTTTTGTTCTCTATCTTGTAAAAAGTCTGCCATGCCATAGGCACAGTGCACCTGGGAAGACATATTTTAACCTCCCCGAATAAACCAGCAGAGATTCTTGAGAGTATGGTTTCAAATTGCAACTTCTAATAGAGTGTAGCAGCTCCATAGACTGTGATTTGCTTTTTTCTGAACTGAACTTAAAAATTATTTTAAATTTTAGATGCCACTATGAAAATTTGATTCAGCTATATTGTACCTGCACACATGCAGGTGTATCACACATTTCAGCATGCATGCATTTTTTTTTAATTGCAAAATATTTACAGTGGAAAATTTTCATAAATTTCAGATATATTAAAAATTACTCTGCTTGAATGTACACTGCCTTGTACTTTCTAACTTCCATCTACCATCTCACATCCAACATGGCAGACTCATCACTCGATTCTGCTGACCAGAATATTGACTGCTGTCCGGCTGACTGATTGTCCTTTGCAATTCAGAATAAAGGGTAGCATGGAGCTTCTGTATCCACTTTCTGGAAGTAAAAAAGTTTATTGTTCTGCAGTGGAAATTAGCCTTAATTTTAGAACACTGCAAATTTAAAAGAATAAATATACGGTATAAATGATGGGGATTATAACTTGCAGCTTAACAAATAAGATAATTTCTTTTTACCCTGCCAGAAAGAGTAACAGCTATGCCCCTCATGAAGTTAAAGTAACACTGCTTTTATCTGGAAAATTATTATTGAGATTGTAAAGACATGATTCAGTGGCTGTATCATTACCATTTTCTCAACTTTTTAAAAATGGTGTCTATCAACTACTGATTCATTTTCCCTTATTAAAATCACACCTGATGCAAAAAAGATACTGATATATACCTAAACAGTTTTATGTTTTTAAACATTTCTGCTGGAACTGCTCTCTCTGAAGTCAGACAATTTTTTCCTTATTGTTATCCTAAGTTATTGTGTGGTACTTATTATATCTATATCTGCATATTTTAGCATGTTTCTTCAAGTTAGTATGATAAATATGAAAGTCAACACGAAATTTAGTTGCTATAGCTCCTGTGGAGAATCTGAGCATTTGAAAAACTATTCTGAGCAGTAAGACAGCATGATAACTTAATATATTGGGATTTGTAAGGGGAAAATTTTCAAGGGCATAAAGGGGAGGGATGTACTCAAGTGCCCCTGCAAGTAAGGGGCTCTGTCTTTACTGAGGGTGTGTAGGTTGCAGGGAGCATGCTGCCCCTCTGGCTGAGCTGCCCAAGTCCTGCTTGAACAGTGAGATGTGCTCAGCGCTGCTCACAGCCACGGGGCCACTCCTGGAGCAGATATGATAACAGGGAAGTAAAAGGGAGAATAAGAAACAAAAACTTTATAAAAAGTTGGGAGGGGAGGGGAGGAAAATGTGGACATTTGCTTAATTGGAGCTGTTTTCTAGAGGATGTCTTCATTATCAAGGCACATTGGATATGCCATTCAGTTTACAACATTTGTAAGCAGCAAGGTCTAAATTATTATACCTCATCATACAACAAAGATGGTGCTATCCTCTGAAAATAACCTGCTAATATAGGCTTATAATTTCAATTTTTCACACATTTTTCAGTCTGTGTTTCAGTAAAAATCTAATCTACTCAATCGTTGCTTTAGGCTAATATACTGTAATACAGAATGGTGTCAAAAATGTCAAACTTAATGAAAAAAAGGGAGGGTAATCGTAAGTGTTCACTGAAACAACTTCTTTGAACACTTTTTTCCCACAAGATCTGTGCATTCTGTTTTGTGGTTTCTGTCAGGTACATATTAATCAAGTCTGAAATAAAAAAGTAAAGCTGTACCACCACGATACTCTCAGACTTCCATGTCTAATCTCTGTATTAAAACTATACATCTATTAAAAATATTTTTAAGAAAACATTTGCTTATAACCTAAAATAAGAGATTTTTATGTGTCAGATATATCTTAACTGCACCATCTTCAGACTTATTAGTGAGCTTTTTTAAATGAAACCAGTGAATAATTTTTTGCAATCCGTTGGGCAAGATTGTCAAATTCTTTACCTTTAAAATAGTTTAAAATTTCTGTTGTGAAGTTAAAAGGAGAGAAGGAATAGATTCTACAGTATTCATGCTATTTAATTGCAACAAATAGTTTAATTACCTGACTCACTCATGTATGACAAACCCCTAAAATCTCATAGGTAATTTGATAGTACATACAATATAAAACACCTGCATGTCAATACTTTTTCCATCGCCTCCCTTTTTAAGGGAGTTATGCAAATGGTGCAGTCTTCAACAATGATTTAACAAGTCTTTATGTGTTCATTGCCGTCCTTCCATCTCTTCCATTAATATTTGTTTTGTTTTTCTCCTTCATGCTACAGCAGTAATGCTGATGGTGCAGCCCCAGACAGTCATTTCTGTGTAATAGCTTTGGGCATGAAATGCTTGATTTGCGCTCCTGAGCAGCTATCACGGGCTTCACTCCCCAGGTCTGTACGTGTGAGGGGTCGTGAAAATGAGGAGTTTTCTTAAGCTTTGGGGATATGGGCAATGCACAGAGTAAAAACAGGCATACAGTGAATGAGTAATGCAGCCATAATGGAATTGAAGGCAGGAGTAAGAGTATTTTTGCTCAAACAATGGATTTATTTGATTCAGTTCTTAGGTCTTTACTTTTATAAAAGAGAAAAATAAGCAAAATCATAAGACAAGAAATGAAACAATTATTCTTAGCCTATTATACCATATGCAAAGCCATAACAAAAACTGCACACAATGATAGAGAACTACTGTTTTGCCCCTGGAGAAACACTGTCTGGCCAGAGTGCAGCTTTTTCCTTATTTATTTACGTAGTAAATGCAGAAGGAAAAATTATTATATGCTAAAATATTAGTGTACTTTTGAAGACTCTCAGAAAGGTCAAGAATAATAGCATTGCCCAGTTTTTTTCTTTCATTTAGAATGTCACACCAGCCACCTCCCTGCATATGTATTCAAGAGATTTTACAACTTTCCTTTAAATACTCTTGAATAGTCTTAGCTAATATGATAAATGTCGAGTATCTTTGACAAACTAGTGTCACAAAATGAATTTGAGGCTGAACAAGCTGAATATTTTTGTCTTTATAATCAAAACTTCAGAGGAAAAACCCAGAAATAAAAATTTAAGTTGCTATTGTAATGTGTAAAATTGTTTGACCTAGGTGAAACATAATTCATCTGCAGAGAAAAGAACTATAAATATAGCAATTTTGCTTCTGCATCAGAGATTGAGAATTAAGGCCAGACAGCTGAGTATAGTAGTAAAATATGCTACATGCTTTTAAACTACTGTATTTCTATATACTAATGCATTACAAAATATCTAGTATTAATATTTTATATATTATTAATATATATTATTTTTTCAAATTGTTAAGGGCAGTATTCTGAGAAGCTGAAATATTTTAAAATTTTTGAGGATATAAATTCAGCCCATATGAGTAACTAGTGGTCTGTACAGATGCCAAGAATGCCAATATGCTCTGTTTGCTGGTGTCATTTCCCAATATACTTTGTTTTTATTTAATAATGGCTGAAAATTAGGTGAAGTAGTGTGTTTTTAATTTACTTAGAAGCAATATTCACACTTTGGTCTTGAGATTTGGTTTGAGGTTATCTCCACCTCTCAGCCCCATTATTTATTCACCTCTAATTGGAACAATCCTGTAAACATCAATGATAGGGTTAGTCTTAACCATTTGCTCAAAAAGTCTCCTGGAAGTTTACACATGCATGCAGAGAAACATACACCACAGGGTCACTGTCCTTGTATAATAAGCTACTTAGGCATATCTGAATGAACAGGATTAACTGCATTTCTCTTAAGAGGTTTACTCATGCTTAAAGTTAGATGCAAACAGAATTCATACCTTTATCACTTAAATTCAGTGCTACTGGATCTCCACAACAAATTATTTATTTTAGTTTAACAATGGTGCTAGTTGCATTTTCTGATTAGTTCAGAAGTTTTTTATTCAGTTAAAGGGCAAACTTTCTGGTAGGAGAGATTTGGGAAGGGGAGATTGTTCCAGCAATTTGCTCCATCACGTAGAGGTATCTCACCATCTTAACCAACAGACACTCACTTGTTAAATAAGTAAGTTTATAGTCAGTGACATAGGAAATAAGTTACCTGTTTTTTTCTTCTGTTTTGTTTTTTTAGGTACAGTGAAAGACACTGCTAGATTTATTTCTACATTTTTTTTCAGTATAGTAAATTAATTTAGAGATAATATTCAGATACCACTACCTGCAATGTTACTTAAGGTAGTAACAAAATGTTATAGTCATTAAGAGTCCTTAATAAATTCCTGTAATTCATTTGACTTCGGGGAAAATTAGAGTGACTCAGCATGTGTATCAGATTAGCTTGAAAACACGCATATGTCTGTGCACATATACATGTGAAGTCAGAAGCCTAATCCATGCAGATCTCTGCATAGTTTAATGACAGTGTTTTAAACCATTTTCTAATAATTATTACACGAGCATTTCTACATCAAATGAATCTTTTATGTTCAATCATTACACTGAGAGTCCATTATAGAATGTTTCAGAAGAAAATATTTGGTTACTGTTAGCAAATCCTACAATCTCTATTTTAACTACCCTTAATTCACTGTCATGATCTCAGCCTCTTTCAATTTCTTTTCTTCTCTCTGAATTTTATTTTATTTTTTAAATAAAATGTAGTCTAAAATGAAGAGTCCCTTTCTTATTCAGTACTTTATGGCAGTGGTGAGAAGAATATGAAAGGGCTGGGGCTTGGGTTTGATGTTTTGATTGAGACAAAACCTTCAGGAATTGCTTGAGTGAAAAATATCAATTGATCCAAACTAAATTTTTTCATTTTATATTGTGAACAGCTACCTTCTAAAACATAAATTTAGGAATAACTTCAAAGGAAATTTTATTTTATAAAGGATCTACCATATATCTATATCTTTTTTATTTTAAAAAAGGATTTCACCCCTTCTTAAATTGATCAAATAAGTTAAAAGCAAAACAAAGAGTAACCTTCTGTTATTTAAGGAAAATATTGGATCTGCTTGTAATTCTCATCAGCACTTAATTTTAGTCTCAGGAGAAACACATAGTTATGACTGGATTCCTGCCTATACAGTTCTTGAGGAGTGTTGATGTTCTTCAGTTTATTCATAATCTTTTCTTTCAGAAAGAACCCCTGTATAGGTGATAAAACCATACACAAAACTGTTGGGCTGTAGGGAAAAAATGTGACAAAAATATAATTAATTCCTTCAGTCTTTTACAGCTGTGAAACATGATATCAGAACGATTAAACTGTGACATCAATAGAGTATCTAAGAAAAGAACTAAACTTTAATAAAAGGATGATCAGCATGTGCACAACTGTAGATATATCATCAGTGATTCAACTGAAAAATTGAACTTAAGAAATATGTACCCTTACATTAGGAAGGCATTTTTGTGGTATAACTATTGTATCATTGGGAAGGACATCTGAAATTAAGTTGGCAGGTGTGCAAGCTTGAGCTAAAAAATTGGTTTTCCATCTTAGCAGAAAAAAACCCCACAATCAAACAACAGAAATCAATAAAATTGGTGTTATGGTTGTGTAAAGTACTGAATAACTTTCCTTTTAAATATTAAATCAAATGTAGTTTGAGAATGTCTTCAGTCGTTTTTCTTAAATCCCTCTTTGGAAGACAGATGTTTTGTATTTCTAATACTATTGAAAAATATTCTTATTAATTAAATCTCTTGCAGAGGGCTGAGTTTTATTCCTGGATTTGAATTAAGATTTGTGGATGGAGAGGAGGGAAGTTATTTTACTTTGTAAAGTATAAAATAAATTTTGAAGCACAATGTAGGCTTAGTTTTTTATATTAGCTCATATGAAATGTTTCAACTTTATATATAGTCATGCCTACAAGATGTCATTTAAAGCTATTTAGAAGTCACATTACAAACCCTAAAATATTGCACAGAACTACATAATTTCTAGCACAATGGCTCGTAAGTGCCGTGGCGTGTTCTTTTCGCTATGTGTGGCACATAAAATGTCAAATTATAAAATTATAATGAATACATTTTAAGTATTGAATATACTCTTGGCATATTAATATTACACTGTGGATCTGTTCTGGAGGATAGCAGTTATATATTTGAATTTTTAATTCAGTTCAACTGTTATCACTGAGTGGGATTTTTTTGAAGCACGTATAAAAAGCTGCTATGCCTTTGTGTGTAATGCTGCTGGAGGCTTGGCCAAGGTATTCTGACACACCAGCAGTTCCTGTCAGTTGAGTTATCCTCCTGCAAATGTGTAAGCCTTTAGGACAAGGATGGCAATTATAATTTTTTGTCAGATACTAAATTAAAAACAAACAAACAAAAACATATTCAAGTGATTTTTACTTTTAAGGATAAAATGCTTTGTAATTTTTCCCCTGGGCTCAGTGCTGGGTTCACTCCTGTTCAATATCTTTATTGATGATCTGGATGAGGGGATTGAGTTTACCCTTACTAAATTCACAGATGACACTAAGCTGCGAGGTAGTGTTGATCTCCTTGAGAGTGGGGAGGCTCTACAGAGGGATCTGAACAGGCTGAGTCGAGTGGCTGAGATCAACAGGATGAGGTTCATCAAGGCCAAATGCCGAGTCCTGCACTTGGGACACAACAACCCCGTGCAGCGCTATGGACTAGGGGAAGAGTGGCTGGAAAGCTGCCTGGCAGAGAAGGACCTGGGGGTATTGGTTGACAGCTGGCAGTTGCCTAGATGACCAAGAAAGCCAATGACATCTTGTCCTGTATCAGAAACAGCATAGCCAGTAGGACCAGGAAAGTGATTCTGTCCCTGTGCTAGGTGCTGGCAAGGCTGCACCTTGAATACTGTGTTCAGTTTTGGGCCCCGCACTACAAAAAAACGTATTGAAGTGCATGTTCAGAGAAGAGCAACAAATCTCGTAAAGGGGCTGCAGAACAAGTCTTACTAGGAGTGGCTGAGGGAACTGGCTTTGTTTAGCCTGGAGAAGAAGAGGCTGAGGGGATATGTTATCACTACCTATAACTACCTGAAAGAAGGTTGTAGAGAAGTGGGTGTTGGTGTCTTCTCCCAAGTGACAGGGGACAAGATGAGAGGAAATGGCCTCAAGTTGCATAAGGGGAGGTTTAGATTAGACATCAGGAAAAATTTCTTCACTGAAAGGGTTCTCAGGCACTGGAAGAGCTGCCTAGGGTGGTGTTCGAGTTACCATCCCTGGAGGGGATATGAAGTGCTCAGGGTTGTGGACAGGTGCAGTTGGACTCGATAATCTCAAAGATCTCTTCCAGCCAAGTGATTCTATGATTCTGATTTGAAATATTAAGATCAATATTGCTCTTTTTTTTTTTTAATCTCTCCAGTCTTTGCTTCCTTCATTTGAGAAAGTGTTATGAATTTATTATAACTGTGAAGAGACATAAAAGTAGTAGTAATTTTTCTCTTCCATTACAACTATTTTATTTATTTACTTCAGCTGTGTCAAATACCGAAAATTTGCTTTTGAATAACTGAATAAACTTAGATCTTAAAAACTTGCATTTTTTAAAAGTAATTTTGGGTTTTATGCAGTATGTTTTATGCTATTTTGGAAAGGGTATTTTTATTTTTCTTTTACAGGATACTTTCAAAAAATACATGCCACACATCCAAATGCACATAATAAGTGAATGAGGAATATTTTACCTTTTAATGACAATGGGTTGTGAAATATTTACAGTTAAGTTTTTTTATACCAGACATGCACATTGGTTTTGAACTGTTAGCAAATATGTAAAGCAGTAATTTTTTAATGTCAGGAAGTATAAAAGACCATACATCATTAGATTAGGTGAAAAAGGCAAATTGTAAGTTTCAAGAAATCTTCAGCTTGATGTAAAATTAGAGTTATGAGATCTTTCCTTATCTTTCAGTAGATAGGCTTAAGATTAGTTTGTATAGTTTATCTCAGTTTGACATTGGTGCAGCCTGACAATGGTCACACATACTTGAACTGGATGTTTTAGAATCTCCTTTCATAAAAGTTTTGCACTGAGGAGAATGATGACCTTTACAAGGAACTGGAACTTGTTCTGGGCAGTATTATCAAATTTTTTCTTCTTACAGCATTCACTCTCTTTTAATTTCACTGGCGTGATAGGACAAGTGATCTTAAGCAATTAGGGTAGGTATCTATAGCATTAAAATTACACAAAGAAATGATATTATATCAACATCAGAAAGCCAGTTGGTTTGAATGGAGGCAAAATAAGATCTTAGATAAGTTAGGGAACCAAGGGGTTTTGCCACGTTCTCAATTTTATTTAATCAATTTCCCAAGTTTGGTATTTCATTA
The DNA here is from genome assembly GCA_013389865.1 of Piaya cayana. Taxonomy (NCBI): domain Eukaryota; kingdom Metazoa; phylum Chordata; class Aves; order Cuculiformes; family Coccyzidae; genus Piaya; species Piaya cayana. The sequence continues at coordinate 82,251 of WAAB01021679.1, read as the reverse complement.
CTTCTTAGGTGTTACTACTAATTTATTTATTATTTTATAAATGTAAGGACTATATAAAATTTGCCTGAGAAAAATGATGATACTTAAGCTGGTACATAGAAAATGCATAACTGGACTGTAGCATAAATAAATATTTCAAGTATTTTAACAAAACTCTGTTAGAATTGTATATGTATATATATGAAAAAGGCCTATGATTCTCTAACACATCTAGGAATGCTAATAGACAAAACTTTATTCAATTATTCAGAGACTGATTTTTTTTCTTCATAACACCATTATATTTTCTATGAACTCTCCTTCTCTCTGTAACCAATTCATATCGTTAACAAGGATTTTTGTGTAATAGAAAAAATATAAAGTATGTTAGAAATACATGTACAAGGTAAGGGTTATAAAGAAGCCTCTCTAACCTCCAGGAAGACTGAGGTTGAAGATGAAATATAAATCCTAACTAGCCTCCCTCTCAACATTTCCTGTCTGTAAGACCTTGTTAGAAGTACTGAGAAGAATTTCAAAAGAATGCTTAGGTCTTATCACTGTCTTGCAATCTCCTGAAGACAAATCATGAAAATTTGTCGCTGTTGCAAAAATTAAAGTATTGGTGCAATTTTGCTCAATGAAGAAGTAGTTTGGATATTTTCTTCTGGGTTTAGATAGTTTAGGAATACCACATTCTGTTCCCACTGTTCCTGTCCCTTACATTTGCTTATCAAACAAAACTGCAGAGCAATTTTAAATGACAAACTCTTAAAACATATTGTCTGATTTTTTTTTTTGCTGTGTCTTCTCTACTTTATTTTCCTCTTTTGTGTACTACAGGTCAAGGTACATTACAATGTCTGCTGTTGACGTGCTAAGAAACATCACTGAGAAAATCCTGAATGCTTGTTGAGTCAGATTAAAGATTGTTTTGGTATGGCTACAGTAGCCTTAGGTCAGCTCCTCCTGATGAGATATATAGGATAACTCCTCTGAGTTCACTGCATACTGTCATTAAACCTGCTGTGCTGACATAGTGTCACGGACAGAATTTAAATGTGGTTGTGTGAGAGCCACCACAGCTGGGTTTTGTCTGAACATTCACAGTTCAGCAAATCTCTGGGTTTCTCTTTTGTGCTCATGAAGTGTCTGGGCCACATTTGCAGAGCATTGCACAGAAGGTGTTAGTCATTGGAGTTATTAGGCAAGTAGTAATTTGCTCTGGCTCCCATATAGAACAGTTTCACATTGTACTTTCTCTAGTTTTAGCTCACAATCTTCTTTGTCCTTACATAATCAGATTAATTAACCAGGTACCTGCTTCAAAGTTTCAAGTATCTTTCTTGCAGTTTAGATATTTAAAAAATTCAGAACTACTGTAGGAACAAAATAGAAAGGAAAAGTAGTATGATTTCAGCTGTGAGTGCCGCATCAGTAGCCATCATCATCATCTGGAAATGCATGGTTTCCAGATTTTGTGAAAGCATTTTTGTGCAGGGTACTAAAATCAATACCATATGAATGACACTAAGAGATAACTCTAACAGAAGGATTTATGATAATATATCTAATTATACAGTAGAACTATCTGTAAGAGAACTCATCTGAAATATTGTTTATTATGTACATTTTCTGTGTAAAGGCTATTTCTATAATGAAATTTCTTAGTTTTAGACAGGAATAGCCATTTTTATAGAGTTAGCAGGGTATGCAGAAAATACAGTTACTTCAAAGAAAAAAAAGTCCCTTTTAGTAGCTATTTTCAAACAATCAAACTGAGTTCTTTAACCAATCTAGTTTCAAACTACACCAAACACCCCAGTTAATAATTTTCTGGGAGTTGTTGGATTTTTTGTTTGGGGAAGAGGGGGCTGATTTTTAAGCTTAAAAAAATATGTCTCCCAGGAAAATCTTGAGTCAGCTTTGCATAGGAAGGAAATTTTAGCCCTCAGGAAACTGGAAGACATAGTAAACCCCAAGTGTTTATATAAATAAGTCGACTGCCTGGTTGACACTCATACTGATGATTAACTTTTCTGTTTGCTCTGAAATAATTGTGTAACTTGTATTCAATTTTGTTGCTCTTATTTAAAACTGAAGTATAATAGGTATCAAAATAGAAAGCTACATTTATTTTGCATTCCCTAATTTAACATGAAAAGTATTTATAATAATTAAGCATCAAAATTATTAGTGAAGCTGCATATTCAAATCTTGTCATTTCTCAGCAGACTTGTGTCAATGGAAGATCCCTTAGATATCCATCAAAATGAGACTTTCAAGGATATAACTAATTCTTAGCCATGAGTATTTATAGCCTTTGGATCTGCAGTATTAATTCAGCATCACCTAACATCATACGTATATTATTTAATATATACCAAACAATCAGCTTTTTGTTCTTCCTAGCTTTCATTGTCTCTAAAAATAAGGCATTGCAGAGAAAGTCTTTGAGATAAAACAAAATAATTATTTCATAAAACTGATGCCAAGTAAGGCCAAAAGTATCTTTAGGCTAGCAGTATTGATTGGCATTTTTAATGTCTGATGGGTAATACTTTAAACTTTTTTTTTGCCTTAAGGACTTGATATTTTTTGCACAAATCCTTTGGTTTAATATGACAGCAACATTATTAATTAACAGAAATTGGAAAGAGTGACTTCAGCTAACTGCTACCTGTATAATTTATTAATTTATATACAGTATAAATACTTCTGGGTGTATGCCAAAGGAATTAATAATGATAGGAATAATATCACTGAACTTTCATATCAAGAAGACACAGTAATAATTTATTCCCATATTTGAATTAATGTGGAAATTTAACATCCTTATTCTATGCTATGCTTATTACAAGTCAGAGAGAAATTGATAGCATTACAGGCCTAGAAGCAGGAGAGTAGAACACTGTAAAAACATACACACAAGCAACATATAAAGGTTACCTTTAATTTTGTAATTGTGGAATATAAGTAGTAGAAAGAAACCTAATATTATCATCTTTGGTTGGATTCATGATGATTAAAAAAGAAAGAAAAAAAAAAGAAAAAAAGATACTACCAAGCCCAAACCTTCTCTGAATGGCCAATATTTATATTTCACTGAGTTCCTAGTTCTATCTTATTTTTCTATTTAATAGAGAAGGAAATTAATATTTTCCCACACATGCTTAGCTGATAATGATGCTAATATTTTTTTGTTATTTTGTAAGAGGGAAATTAGCACCATTTTTGTTATGCTTTGCATTCTCTTGTATTTGAATCTGTAACACTTGAATATTCTAATGAATTCTGGTTGTTCATTTCTGCTGTCTGATTTTAATAGTTCACTCTTGAGCTACTTTGTCCATCTCTTAGTTACTTCTCAGCATAGGTTATACATGGGCACAGGGCATACTGAAAGCAGACATCATCTGAGCTTTTTTCTGTATTTTGTTATGCTAAACTATTATTTTACTCATTTGATAGCACACAGCGACTTTTTGCATTCTGATTTTGTACTTTTTACTTCTTGACTTTTAAATATAGGCGTGCCAAGAGGCTACACAATACAGTTGTGGGTGTATATTGCTCATTGAAGTGAGGTTTCCTTAGCATCAAGAATAATGACAACTAATGACTACCAGAATGTTCCTGTGAGTGTAATGAATTGTTAGTGATCAGAAAGAATTCAGTATACATGTTGAACCTCTACTTTTCTAATGTCATATGCATATTAACTTTCCATCTGTTAACTAGTGAACGAGAGCAAAATTTGTATCAGGACTTTAAAGTTTCCCTATGTAGTTTCTCTTTACAAGGCATGTGTGTGCAATCTTTTTCTTTGCAAAAGCTGAAAAATGCTCCCTATATCCTATTACTACATGGCTTTTACTTATTAAATGCCCTTATGACTTCTGCCTTTTTTTCCTATTTTTTCCTATTATTTTACTGTGGTTTTCTTTTTTCTCATATTGTAGTCTTTCTGTAGGCTCAGTACTTTTCTTTCATCCATGTTTATTACTATATTTTAATTGCACCATTTGCTTAGTATTAATTATTATCCTGCTTGGAGTGTAAGTAAGTGCAACAGTTTTATGCGAAGTATGTGGGTCTCCAAGAACAGCAAATACAATTGGTTTTTTACTTTGCTGTCTCTTGATTTCCCTCTGGCTGGCAATATTATATCTCATACGGTGCACTGTAGTTCTAAAATCTTAAAGAAAATTTAAGAATATGGAATTGTTAATAAAGAAAAAGATGTAGCGGGTTTTTTTAATTAATGGAAGTGACAGCTTTTAGTTTTATCTGAATCTTAAAGCTACTGATACCTTGACCAGCTGAAGAGAAAAGACATCTTTAAATGGCACGAGAACACTTTTTCTTAAAGGTAAGTTGCATTCCTCACACAGAATCAATGAGTCAAAGTTCAGTCATGTCTTGTTAAAAGAAAGGATAAAAAACATTTTTACAATACTCAGACTGCTGTAGAGATATGTCAGTATAAAGTACTCACAGGGAGGTAAAAGCTGATCATAGACATAAGGGTTTAATGAATGCAGCTTAACTTTTTTTCTCCCATTCTGTGCTTAGGCACAAAACAACAACAAAATCAACAACAATCAAACCCTCAAAACAAAAAAACCCAACCATAACAAGTGACACAAATCATGCTGAACTAGTTAACTTATAGGACTAAAAATTCAGGAACTCTGACTTTTGCTCGTGTCTGACAATCTTCTTGCTTCACCTTTCCCTCAAGTTCAAAGATCTGATACAATAGCTTATGGAAAGCAAAGAGAGAAGTAGAGGCATGAAGATGGCAGCAATCCATCACACTCCACCAAGTCAGGAGTCAGGACAGTGCACAGAATGGCGCTACACAACTCATTCAAACCTGACTCTCTAAAATCAATAACAGCTATGGAATTAAAATGACAAACAATGCTTAACATTTTATGGCACTTCAAACTCTTATAGCCTTCCTCTTATTGTAGATTTGTTTGACTTATTCCTTCTACTAATGGTATGTTATTATGAGCAAGGAGATTATTATATTTTTGGTTTAGATCAATGGTTTTGACTGAGTATTCAGCAAAGTGGTATAAAGTTTCCATGTTTTATGTTGTACCATAATAGAATTATCATTTTGTTCTGATGACTATTTTGAGGCTATGACTATCAGGTTTATAAGTGAACATTGAAATAAGGTTTATGATTTCTAACTAAGGGGAAACAAAAAAGGAAAATATTTTTAATTGATGTCTGCAGTACTACTTCAGTCTTCTTTTAAGACCAAAGTATTTAGTCTCATATTTGAAAGTCTGTGCCTTTGAAGAAAAAACTAGTCAAAATTTCTAACTAAATGTCAAATGCCAAGAAAAATACCCCTTGTGTAGGGAGCAAAAAAATTCTTGAAGTATATTGAAGATAAGGAAATGCACTTTAAAAGAAGAATAAAACCAAAACACTAACAAACATATCAAGTGATTGTCTTCTACACTTCTTAATAATTTAATAATGAAATACATTTCTGTAATTTCTAGAGCATGTAAGACAGTTTTTGTATTATTGTTTTTAGGAATATTTCCTATTTAGTCTGTTATTTAATGCTTTTTTTTTCAATTGCAAAGGACTTGAGATTATAGCCTGAACTTTAACGCTTCTTCAGTAAGTTCTGTATTAGTTTTAGACCGGTAATCACAGAAGCAATTAGGGATGTTGTCCTGAGGCTCCTTTACTGCAGGTGCAACTGTCTGATTGCTTTCTTGTAATTACTGTATGATTCTAACCACTGACATGCATTAGATAAAGTTGTACTGTGTGCTTCAAATAAGTGAAAACCCCTTTCAAGTTCAAAAAAGTACCTAATAATTTAGGTTGCTCTGTTATTTAGTCTCAAATCTACTCATTGTTATGTTATTTGGGTTGTGAAACTCAAAGCTAATAGAGACTTTGTCATGCAATTGGTTAAATTGTTACAGAAAAATGTTGAATAACAGTGCTGATTAAAACATTGAAACTAGTATTCCTTGAAATATGCAAAAAGCTTTAAATTATTACAGAAGCAATGCCAACTTTAGGATTTTTGTTTTTGAAGTCTTTGAAGTCTGACTTTGCAGAACAGATTGTGAATCCCTGGCCCATTACACACCTGCAGAGATTTTGGTGTTTTATTTCTCTTGGGTGAAACAGCAGAAGCCCAAACCATGTTAATCACTGTCAGAACCAGTTGTATAAAATGCCAAAATGCAACGAACCAGGACTTTTATAATAAATACGACAATACAGTTTAAAATGTGGTTTTGTTAGGCTTGCAATTTGCTGTAATGTATTGCTTATGATAGTACTCGAGGGGAAAAATATCTGGGACCGCCAAGTGATCCTTTCACTTGGAAGAAATGGCCTACTATTTGTACACTATTTTAAAAATAAAGGAAGGAAACAAGAAATGCATCTGTGGGATGTGCAAAACCAGTGTTTTAAATTGATGAAATTAAAATGCACTAAAATTTTCTGTTCATAGATATGAAAAAATTACTTAATATATGGATTCTGCTTGACGTCATATAGGATAGTCACATGTTGTTTACCGAATGAGGGCTGCATTCTATTGTCCTTTAAACAATAGTCATTTATGGCACGTATGAATATTGGACTTGTATGTTATAGAAATTATACAGCTAAAAGCTAAAAGGAGAAACAACTCTCAGCTATGTAAGCAGAATCTGATATCTTTTATTATTTCAGTGTCTATGCAGCTCTGTGTGAATGTATTATTGCATCTAGGGTCACTTCTGGATGTAGTTTTTAAGGAACTTTAAAAAGAATTTTTAGAAAAGAAATTGCTCCATTTCAGCTGCTTGCAACAAGGGAGTGACAGTGCTGTTCTAGAATAGAACAGTATTGTTTTGTATTATGTTGCCATATGTGCAAGTCCAGTTCTTATCCTCTACACTAATGAATTCCTGTGTTACTGCATCACTTATCCAGGGGTGACTGGTTCCTCTGAAATAGATTTAATTGAAAATATGGATAAATTATGGCACATTCTAACAGAATTTACAGATTCAGATTCTGATCTTTAACCTGCACAGGTTTATGCAGAAGATTAACTTGAAGAGTAAGCTAATTAAGGCTACTGGAACTATAGATGAAATTAAACACTGAAGTATAACTTTTAAATTAATAATGTAATTCTTCCCATGTCTTTGTTATTGTGTGTTGGCTACAGATTTTGAAAGTACCTTGTAGGCAGCTGTTGAAGATTCTTATTTTGTTCCCTCAGGAAATTTTCACTGCTTCTGGCATAGTGGTAGTGGAACTGCTGACCACAGAAAAATTTCCTCTGTGTTTCTATTTATTGTTCCTCCTGCCATGACACCTCCTTCCATAACCTAGCTGTATTATGTTCTGGCTGAATCCCTCTGATGGCTCTTCATGTCATTGTAGTACCTGTGTGGAATAGTCACTGAACTAGGTTATTGGAAATTTAAACACTAGCGTATGACACAATTTCAAATGTAGTTGTAGCTCCTACTCTCAAGTAGGTGATGACTGTAATTTTCTATTTGGAATATTGAAACAAATGCAACAGGATAAATAAGTGTTGAGGAAAAGTACACATATGTCCTTTGGAAGGGATCAGGAGAAAAAAAACACCTCAAAACTCAGTCCTTTTCCAGGACTTTTCTCCTTATGAAAAGCTAACGGTCCTGGGCTTCAGTTTCTCAAACTTGTTTTCTTCAGTGTTGAATTTTACTAACTTCTAAGCTTCCTCAAGGGAGAGAAAATGGGTTCTTCTCAAGGAATAACTGGAGTAAGTGCATAATTTGTCTCACTCACACCCTAGAGGAATGAACCTCTTCACTGACTAAGAAAAGGCCAAGAAAGTCTTGCACAAATAAGTCATTGGTAATGTTCTTCCTCTCACTCTAAAACAGAAACAGAGTCTTTCATCTAGTCACAGAATCACAGTATCACTAGGTTGGAAAAGACTCACAGAGCATCAAGTCCAACCATTCCTATCAAACACTAAACCATGCCCCTCAGCACCTTGTCCAATGACCCTTTCTGTGAACATTTCCTTTCATATGTCCAGCCTGAACCTCCCCTCACGGAGCTTGAGGCCATTCCGTCTTGTCCTGTCCCCTGTTACTTGGGAGAAGAGGCCAGCTCCCTCCTCTCTACAACTTCCTTTCAGGTAGTTGTAGAGAGCAATAACATCTTCCCTCAGCTTCCTCTTCTCTAGGCTAAACAAAAGAAGTTCCCTCAGCCGTTCCTTGTAAAACTTGTTCTCCAGTCATCACTTTCAGTATCACCTATTATCATAAGTAGTAATAACTTCCTTTCTTAAGAGACAAGTGTGTTCTAAGTCTGTAATTTGTGACCAAAAGTATCCGAATTTGTTCAAAACAGGCAAAATTTTGATTTTGGGAATCTGCCACATGCACAATCCTCTACTCCATTCATGATCACACTAATAAAAGTAAATTGCCACACTGTTGCTTCATTGAAAGTCTTATGTCTTAGCCGAATAATAGGATAGAGCATTCAATTATTATATGACTGTGTGTTTTGGTATGACAGGTTTATTTGTGATTTCTTCTTAAAGCCCAAGAAGATTTTACTATGATGTAGATGTCTGCTGAATGTATCTGAATTGGAACAAGTTCTCAAGATAGTGACTTTTATCTGGTTCCCTGTTTGCTTCCTGTTATCTACTTTTATCTCCTATTATGTCAAAGGTGTGATTTTTTTTCTTTTTCTGTTATATCTGCTGTACCTGTGTGATAAGGTCTCTTATGTTTGTTTATCTTTTGATGAATGAGTTCTAAAAGTCTTTTGCTTGAAAGTCAAACAACAGTCTTGTTTGAAAGTGTCTCATCTGAAATATCGTTTGGGGATTCTGCTGTTCTGTGTGAATTGGGCTTTAAATGATCTCAGGAAAGAATCAGAAGGCCATGTGAATGGCTGACTGATTTTATTTTCTTATAAGCCTACTGAATGGATGTTATTTATTCCTGAATCTCATGCCATTATCCTACAGTTAATAGTTTATTAAACAATTTTTCAGTTAATTAAAACAATTTCCATGAAAGCAAATGTTTCATTTGTTTGATTTTTTAGAGTTCCTTAGAGTTCCTAGTAAAACATGGGTTCTGAAAAGCAGTAAAGTAAATCAGTTTGAAACTCATGCACTGTATATCTTTTCAGCTTATTTTGTAGATGATGTTGATGTCATAAAAAATAATCACATCTCTTTCCTCTCTTAACACCTCTGAAAACTTCCTGTTGCAAATTTACAATTTTAATTTTTAATTCACACATTAAATGTTGTTTACATTTCTAGTGTATATCCCTGAAATTTCACGTATCACTAGCAATCTGTAACGCTGGTGGGACTAGGCATGCTTAAGTTTCAATGATTAGTTTTAGATGTGTGACTAATTTATGCCACTGCTAAGGTTGGCTTATGTTCCTTACTTGCCAATGATAAATCAGTAACAAATAATTCAAAATTAGTAAATATTCTTTTAAAATAAATACTCCTTTAAGTATAAAAAGATTGGTTGTTTACATTAGAATGTATAACAATAGAATTTCATTTGTTTGGAGTGAAGTAATACATATGAAAGAATCATCCAACTGAAGATCAATTTGAATATATCCCTAAATATGTTTGCATCTCTTAAGAATTCTGATTTTTTTATTATTGTATTAATGTGATTTTTAAAATACCATTTTTCATTTTAACCCTTCTTGAACACTGTTAATATTCAGGTTTCTCACATGCGCTTGAGTCTGTGGTTATATATATCTAAGGGTATTTTGACAGGAGTGTTGCACCTTTCATAGGCCACTAGCTTCTGATAATTTCATTTTATCTTCAGTGCTTGTGGAACAAGAAAGTTCATACAAATGTGCTATCAAGTGGTGCTCTGGCTGTTGTGAAGGATTGTTTGAGCCCAGGGTCATGCTGAAGCAGAAGGGAGGGGAAGGTTCCATGTAAGGAAGGCTGAGATGTGAGGCTCTCAAATTACTTTTTCTGAGGTGACTATTTCCTTTAGGCTTTCTTCCTGTGCTTCTACAAAACTTTTCATACATGGCCTTGCTGACACACTTCACAACAACTTTTGGGATCAACCTATGCAACTTTCCTATGGTAATAATGGTGAGGTGTTTGGTCACGTTAAACTTAGATTGTTTCACAGAATCACAGAATCACTGGGTTGGAAAAGACCTCCAGGATCATTGAGTCCAACCATTTTTCTCATTTCTCAAGAGAATGCATGCATTGCAAAGAGTTATAGCTCAGGGCTTGTTATAGTGTCTTGTGGTGGCTGTTGAGTGAAGGAGTACTGGTAACAGCTCACCAAGGTATAGGCAAGAGCTTAGAGGAGCTAAAGGGAAAAAATATAGATGTAAAGTCTTTGGGCTAATTGGGTGTAAACAATTCATTTGAGTTAGGTACACTGTTATGCAAGGGAGAGTGGAGTTTGGGCATGCTCACTTCTTTTTGTTCCTCCTTATCTTTCAACAAGCATTTGCATAATAGAAACATTATCGATACAGATAAATTGCAAGGCTTACGCATGTATCCATATAGAGACTGGGGCACAAGTGGCAGCTCAAGTCAGCCCAATATTTTTTAAAGGATTTATTAGGCAGTGTATGGTAGGGATGATTTCATTGAGTTCTTCGGGGAACAAATGAAATCTTCACTGTGGCTCTGTGATCAAAAAGAAACAGGAACATATTCAGACATATTCCTGACACTCTTCCTAATTAAAAACAAGCAAACAACCAAAAAAAAAAAGGAGGAAAGGAGGAAAACAGAGACCAAAACCAAACCTCACCCATCGGATTGTACATAAAGCAGAAGCTGAACAGCATACATGGGTTATAAAATATCTTTAAACATCTTACAACCTTGAACTAAAAGTATAGCAAGCAAAAATCCTTATTCCGTAAATATTAAATGTTGAGTAGATAATATATTAACACTCTCAATCAGGGATTTTTTTTTTTATGTATTTTCTCCCTTACGCCCCCTTGACAGTCTATAATAATGAACAAGTTATTTAGTTAATGAAGAAAGCGTCTTGTATTTAAAGATCTACATACTAATGTGACCTTCTTTTGTTTATAGCTGTTAATATTTATTGCCTTTTCTTGTTGAGATTTTATTTGGTGTTCTGTGACAAACAAAAGTATGATTAGTGAAGCTGTAAAGTTCTCATGGTGGCTGCCTGTGTTCCCAAGATAGCAGCATTAGTGTCTGCAGAAGCAGTTAATGCTGTTTATCATTAGTGACAGAGGCTGGGAAGGACCTTCTGTAGCTTTTATCTTTCACCTTGCCAACATAAGTTGATGAGCTTTGTGATTTAAATGCATAGGTAGTATTGTAATATTTGTATTCATTTCACATAGACAAGTGCACAGGTAAACTATTCTTGTTGATTGAGATTAATTGAAAACATGTTACTGTAGGACTGAGCAGGCTATGAATGGACATACTCGGAAAAAATAGCTATCAGGATTTAGTTTATGATTAAGCTAACATTTTCAGAATCTGTACAACAGAAGTATAGGTTAGTATTTATAGAAGTTTTTCCATTTGATCTTTTCATCTGTAATTGAAGTTAATTTAGAAGTTTTCTTATGAAGTTTTAAGTTTAAAATCTTGAGCTCTAGCTTCTACTTGCACAATTTAGAACAAAATAATTTTAGGAACTTGTTGCAATGGACTTTACTTTTGAAAACACTCACATTATCTTACAAAATTATGGAACTCCATATTCAGAACTTCTTTAGTGCTCTATATATGTGTTTCTGCCCCTTGTATCTACTGCATTTCCATCTCAAGACAGAATGTTTCAACATTCAGCTTGTCAAATATTTAACTATTTAAATATGTGTATCTGGAAAATAGATGATGCACACTGTTATTGTACCAAAGGCTCACCTCACAATTCTACCTTTGGAAAAAGTAGAAATTGTATGTCTTTTAGTTTGCTTCTGAAACATCATTACAACATAAATAAGTTAGCTGTCTGCTTTTCATGGAGTCTTGTTTTTAAAGAAAAACTTGACATAAAAAATAACACTGTGAATAACAAAAATACTTTTGCATTTCAGTACATTTTAATGTGGACTACTTAAAAATCATTTAGGTATCTAAGAAATACTTATTTTTAGGGCAAAATTAAATTAAAAAGATAGTTTTTAATGACTACTATTTGAAGGAGGTCCAGTCTGCTAACTTTCCTGTGATCCTTGTTTGTATGTTGAGAAAAGAGGTTTTATTGGATAATTTCACTATAGTAATGTCAAAAGTGAAAAGGAGATATATGTGAAACTAACTATAGAAAATGTTCTTAGCTGAGTTCCTTATCAAAAGCTAAGAGCAAGTGCCACAAATCCTTTCTGAGCTTAATGTTATGTAGAGGGAATAGGCCTATGACATCAGAATTTAAAAAGGAATATGGCTACAAAGTATATGAGCCTTTCCTATGGCTCAGAGAATAAAGTGCCCAGTTATGAGATCTCCTCTTTTCTGGTATTAGTTATCCCTTTTTTTAATTGAAATGGTTTTAAAGTATTGATGATTTACAAGAATTTATAGTTTAATGATTATAATATTCCAGAATATGTTCTGTGTTCTTTTTCCTAATTATTTTAAACTGATTACAGATATGTTATTTAACAAGGTAAATAATGCAGACTTATCTGTAAAGTTTTTGTCTCTAGCTAGATTTAGATATTTTGATAGTCAGGAGGAAAAGGAGCAGAAGAGTTAAATGAGCATGGAGGATTTTGTGGTGTATGGAGTGGAACATACATAACAGTGAAGATTAATTGCAATTTTTTTCCCCTGTTTGCATTATTACAATATTTCTAAAAAGAGGATGGGGAAAAAACCCCAACTTTAATTTGTTTCTTAAAATAGAAAAGTTTAGGATTTATTTCTTAACTTGCTTTTGCGTTGCATGCCTTTCTAGCTGGATTTGTTCCATTGAGTGATTTCTGATATCCTAAACTTTACTTACTCATATGACTGAAAGGTTTATGGAAAAAGTTTGTAATTTGGTTTTCATTTGGAACTCTTAAATCTTCAATGTTTCATTGTTGTAATTTGGATTTAAACTCTTTAATGGTATAAGATTTTTTTAAAGTAAATTACCTCTGCTGTAATCTAACTCAAAAGACTTTATGTTGTAGCTGGGGGGTTCTTCAAGGACAATTAGTCTAGGTAACTTCAAACTTAATGGTAAGAGGAACTCGTTGAGGTCAATGCTAATACTTCATTAGTTGTGCCTGAAACTGAAGCATGCAAGGATGTAACACTGTGTTAGATGAAATTTTAATATCAGTTGCCACCAGTAATAGGTTGATGATTATTGTATGCTCAGTACAAGTAACAGTGAAAAACTTAAAAGTGTGGGCTAAAATAATTTAATGTAAATTAATGTTTCAGAGGGCTGTATTTGTTTTGAATTATTTGTAAAAAATATCTCTAGAACCCCAAAATATACCGAGTCTTAATTGAACAAGGAAGAGGGAGGGAATTGATCGATAGACTTCTTGAAACTAAAACATTTGTTTAACAATTTTTAATAAAATTAGGATTATAAATAATNCAATTTGTTTCTTAAAATAGAAAAGTTTAGGATTTACTTCTTAACTTGCTTTTGCGTTGCATGCCTTTCTAGCTGGATTTGTTCCATTGAGTGATCTCTGATATCCTAAACTTTACTTACTCATATGACTGAAAGGTTTATGGAAAAAGTTTGTAATTTGGTTTTCATTTGGAACTCTTAAATCTTCAATGTTTCATTGTTGTAATTTGGATTTAAACTCTTTAATGGTATAAGATTTTTTTAAAGTAAATTACCTCTGCTGTAATCTAACTCAAAAGACTTTATGTTGTAGCTGGGGGGTTCTTCAAGGACAATTAGTCTAGGTAACTTCAAACTTAATGGTAAGAGGAACTCGTTGAGGTCAATGCTAATACTTCATTAGTTGTGCCTGAAACTGAAGCATGCAAGGATGTAACACTGTGTTAGATGAAATTTTAATATCAGTTGCCACCAGTAATAGGTTGATGATTATTGTATGCTCAGTACAAGTAACAGTGAAAAACTTAAAAGTGTGGGCTAAAATAATTTAATGTAAATTAATGTTTCAGAGGGCTGTATTTGTTTTGAATTATTTGTAAAAAATATCTCTAGGACCCCAAAATATACCAAGTCTTAATTGAACAAGGAGGAGGGAGGGAATTGATCGATAGGCTTCTTGAAATTAAAACATTCGTTTAACCATTTTTAATAAAATAAGGATTATAAATAACGATTCAAAGAGAAACTTCCAAATGATGCCAAAAAAACCTCTGGAAGAAAAGGAAATGCTCTTAGGTGATATTTGCATTTTACTTAAGTAGCAGCCTTCTCTGTAAGAAACCAAAACATAGGTAATGTGACTTTGTTTGAAAGGATCTCATTTCTTTATCTGGAGAAGACTTTGAGAGAGAGTTGTAGGATGAATATCATCTCCCTTTTCTTATTCATATCTGTCTATTTTGTAAGCACACTAGTCATTTATTTTCCTTTTTCAACTAGATCTAAAGCCATGTCTCAGACCTTGCTGTCTTTCTTTTGAATAGAGATATATGGTACTTCTAGTGCATCTTCTGCTAAATGGGAATCATATAAATTAGTGTGTACTTTTCCTTAGCTTTACCAAGGAAGCTTCCATTGAAGTCTGCTGCCATCTAACCTAGGAGAGCTTGTACTCACTTTCCACGTTTGTTTGGCTAGGTCAGTAACTCACTGTGCAATAGATGGGAAAGCTATTCCATCCCATTAAGCTAGTATTGATATTAATTATTTCCTACATAAAACGCAAAACTGCTAGTAAAAAGAAAGTCAGGGAGAGGTTTATACGAACCATTTGTGGAACTGGCCTCTGAGAAAATTATTTCTTAGTAAATTTTATCAAGATTGGTGTTTTGCTCATGTTTTCATGGGAGCTGACACAAGCAATTTTTGTATGGAATTAAGGAGGAGGAAGGAATAGAGTCATCAATTTTCAGATGCCAGTATTTTTTTTTAACTTTTTAAGTACAAATGGGAGAGGAAAATAAGGTCTCAATACAAAAAATTGATCATGTTTGTGAATGAACAAAATAACTAACTTTCATGCTAGTCTGTATTCTCTCTAAGAGGAGGCGTTCTTCAGTGTCAAAACAGTGTCTTACATTTTCCTGGTTATTCTCCTCAGGATACTCTCAGAATAGCACTGAACTTTGCTTTTCTGTTAAATATTTTAAACTTTCCCCTTTGTGCACAGGGTGAGCAGAATGCCAATTAAAAAGAGTTCTTCATTAGGAATTTTCTCTTTTTTTCCTCTGGGTTTTTTTTTTTTTTTT
>WAAB01021679.1:9279-59792 GCA_013389865.1 Piaya cayana | reverse complement strand
TTTTTTAACAGATGGCAAGTTTCTAGGCATCATTTATAAATGCCATTAAGAGAAGAACACAGAAATGACATCAAACTATACTTAATATATATATACAGTTATAAGTTAGATATATTTTTGAAGAATGGTATTTGTTATTTAAACTTATGTCCACTGCGGTAGCACCTGGACTCTATCTGCTTCTCTGGAAGGATAAGAGCTTCCTACAGTTCTTTGTCATGGGGAGTAGAGGGGTATGGTATGGGTATGTCAAAGAGTATAGATGCCTGTAGTTTAGGCAACTGAATTCCAGCTCTAGTGCCACTTCAAACTTTTTATCAGTAACTAATCTTAAGAACATTACCTTGAAAGATTTTATATTCGTTCATGTTGTTGATTACAACACAACAAAATTCTTCCCATCTCAATTCAGTCTAGGAAAATTTAGAATATAACAGTAAGTTACTCAGTCATAACAGCTAAATCAGGTTACTTATGTTGTACAAATAATCATAGAGGAGTAAGAGGTTGTCATGTTTATACAATCAAGGTATCTTGTAAATTACCTGTAAATGCCTGAGTTCACCTTTAGAAATGTGAATCACTTTAAGTGCCTAATTTAATCTTTCTAGAGCAATGGAGTAATTTTTTTCTACACCAGTTACCTGCATATTTATTCACTGGTTTCTATGTTAAAAGTTTACGAAGTTCCAATAATTAGTATTTAAAAAAAAAAAAAAAAAAAGAAAATAGAAGAAAGAAGGGTTTAGGTTTAACTAGCTTTATGAAGAGATATGTAGACTTAGGTGTAGACAAAATTCTGAGCTACAATATGGGAAGTTTTTTTGCAATAGGAACTGAGTGATTTAAAGGAATCGGCTAAGAATGAGCACTCTACAGGTAGAAGAAGTTGTGATAATCTAGTGCTGGGGCAAAGCAGAGGACTTGTAGTTTCAAGATTTGCTTTTGAAACAAGTATTCAAAAGACGTAATAGTAAGCTTTGTTTCATGATAACTGCTTAGCACAGAACACAGGATTTTTCAAATCATGTCATTGTATAAACCATGATTCTTGAGTACACTTTTAGGCCCTCTAAAAATAATAACAGCTATTGCTAGATATGCATCCAGAAGTTAATCATGAGAACACTGAAACTGAAAAGCAGATAGACTATGTTTCATTATTTCTTGTTTGTATGCCTCTGGTCTCCTTGACAAGAAAACCAGTGCAGAATTTTTAGGTGTGTTGAATATGACATTGCTATCCATGCTCCTTTTTCTCCTGAAGTCTAGTTCATGAGAAGTACAGAAGTTCTGAATGACTGTGCAGTTTTATGAGTCCATAAATTTGTAAAAACTACTGCATAATGCATTCCCTTTAACTCATCCAGAACTTTGCAAGAGTAATGTAGAGTTTCTTTGAACCTCAGGACAGCAGAATTCAGATTCAAATTTTGATTCAGACTGTGATTTGTTTACCTCCTGCTTCATCACCATGTCACTTCATCAGTTGCTGAAGACTGAAGTTACCAGCATCCTTCTGTAGTTAGAGCAGTGCTGTCGCGCAGGGTACTCTGAAACCCAGTCTCCATTAGGATACCTTGGAAGCTCCGCCCTGGCAAACTCTTATCCTTTAAGGTTATCTCCTCTCGGTTGCTGTAGTGCTGGAAGGAGGCCAACAGCCTCAGCTCCCACCAGACTCTCTGGGTGGTGTGATTGCGGTACTTCTGCCATGCTGCCAAGGGCCTCTTGGAAATGATTTATTTATAGATTGAGGTCTCTTGGTTCTTTCAAGGATAAATCTGTAATACTGTGCAACAACTGTACTCTTTATGGACTTTGCTTTCACTGTTTTTTACAATAGTTTAGCAGAGGACATTTTGAGCTGGTTGTTCTTTATGCTGTTATGAACCAGGAAGAAGTTAGAGAAAGTAGAAGGATCATTTATGGAATTTGATTATTTCTGCAAACTATTTCTCCTACTCCTGCTCAGAATTTCTGCTTAGCTGACAAAAATTCTTCTCATATGCCAGGAATTTAAGGAAATAGCTTTAAAATTAAAATTACTTAAAATTGATAAATCTTCTGGTCTTTTTTGGGAATCTGCTCCTAACAGCTTATTGAGCCCTTATATTACACAGGTTGTACTCTGAAACTGAGAGCAGGAAAACACTCAGATATGCTAGTTACTGTAAAAGGAATTCATTTCATTATGTCTGAAAAATAAAACTTTGAAAAGAATACATTACAAGAGGCATAGTTATGAATTCACAAATTGATGAAATATTGATTGTGCCTATCAGTGCAGAAAACAAATTAAAGATAAGGGAAAAGATTATTTGAAAATCTGTGTTGATGCAAAATGCATTATTACCATATAAAGAGAAAAGCTAAAATATTTTAAAGAGGCAAGAAAGGAATGCTTGTTCTGATTCATCTTTCTAACAGTTGTTAAAACAGCTGCTATAGATGAAAATGTATGTTTCTTTTGAAATGGTGCATGGATATTTGACAGGAGAAGAAGCCGTAATGTTAAAACCCCAAATGCAAGAACACGAGAGTATAAAATTAATTAAAAGTAAGAATGTCATTCTTTCTAAACAGCCATGTGTGAGAACAAAATGTGTTTGAAGCGTTCAGTCCCCAAAGAATTTTGTTATGGAAAGAGGCAAGCTAGGAACATTTGAAAAGTGCACTCTGAAAGTGATTCAGCTATCCAACACAGCCTTATGATGCCCACTTGGGACTAAAATAATTGTCAGATAGAACCCCACACCAATCCAAAGAAAAATAGTAAAATATTCTCATCTATTATATGAAATAGCTTCGTAGAATTTAGTCATCGCATCTTTCTTTTTTAAAATAAAGATATTTTAATAAAACATCTCTGATATTTTAGCTCTATATGCTAACTAGAAATGTCATTTATAATTAATATTTTTGAAAAATAAATTCTTCTTTTGAAAATCCTGAAATGCTTTTAAACATGTCTGTTTGCTTTCAATGGCTTTCTACGCAATCCCCAGTAAGTTGATTTGAAAGCCTGTAAAGAAAACCAAAGGCCTTATTTATTTTATTTTATTTTATTTTATACTTATTTAATGTAATTCTATTTAAGCAGAAGCTGCTAGAGCATGTGACAGTTTTAAGGGTGTGAATATTATAAGTCTGTACACAGCTGTCTGGCATAGATGCACATCAAGTTATACATAAAATCCGTCTCTTAACTAATTAGCAGTTTCAACATATCTCTGAACGATAAATGAATTATTAACTGTTAGCCCAGGACTATTGAGGAATGATTGAAGAGAACAAATTACTTCTTTAGCTGTTATTACTAATGATCAGCAAAAAGGAAGATATTTTATTCTAAAAGAAAAAAAAAGGAAAATAATGCATCAGCTTGATTTCATTTGCTTGATTCCCTGCTGAACTTTCCAAAAGAAGCATACTACATCTGTTCCTTTGACAGTTCTGTCAAAAGAAAGGTAGGATTTGACATGGAAATAAAGTTGCAGAATTCTGCACTATTCCTGTAGCAATTAAACACACTTTTATATATTTCTGTTTTATAAAATCAACTGGTGGCTTTTTCAGGTACAGAAAGCCAATATTTAACCCATATTGTTCATTTTTGTGAGAAAAAAAAAGGAAAAAATACATAGCTTTGGATTTTTGTCTTTGTGCTGTGCAAGGTTTGGTCTTCCTTATTTTATGCTTATTTGGCCACAGAAGCATATTTTCCTCAAGAAAATGCTGAACTCTGTGATATAAAATGTCTATCAGCTTTTTACTAAATATATGAAATGTAGAGCCAGACGATGGCAATGAAATAATGCCAGAACAAATTGTGACTTAACACTTTAAGCCTTGTAGCTCACCTACGGTCACTGTTAGGGCCCAATTCATCTTAAAATGCACATCATCTTTGAAGTAATACCACCCAATGCCTGTGCCTGTACTAGTAGCTCTGATCAAAAACTGTAAATCTTTTTGTCACCACATATTGTGTGAAGCAATCAATCTCAAACCTCAGAGATGTGATCTTTGTGAAGAAACTGTGTTTTGCCAACAGTAAGCAGAATTGTAAATTAGTTTTAAATGGAAGTTTGGCTAGGGCTAAGAAATGAGTCCACTTCATAAAAAGTACCCCTGCTGAAAAATGCATTGCATAATTCAAAGATGTAGGTACAGTTTCAGCATTGTTACAATTTCAGATAAGGACTACATATTTTAAGATAAAGATCACCAGTACAACTGACACTGCATGTTTAGTTAAGTACGCTTTTTCTAACTAGACTTACTTGACACTTCGTACTGATTTAGCCATTTTATTCATAACTTCTGTAGTCTTCATTCTTGTCCTGTTTGTCAGTAGGGCTTTAATGTATTATTGGCTTAAAGAGAAAACACTGGAATGAGCACAGTTCTTCCAAAGTGATTATTAATTTGCAGTACCTCTTAATACAGAACCAGAATTTCAGAAGAATGTTGATAGAAATCATAACATTTCATCTTAGGTTAAATTTTCATNAGGACTACATATTTTAAGATAAAGATCACCAGTACAACTGACACTGCATGTTTAGTTAAGTACGCTTTTTCTAACTAGACTTACTTGACACTTTGTATTGATTTAGCCATTTTATTCATAACTTCTGTAGTCTTCATTCTTGTCCTGTTTGTCAGTAGGGCTTTAATGTATTATTGGCTTAAAGAGAAAACACTGGAATGAGCACAGTTCTTCCAAAGTGATTATTAATTTGCAGTACCTCTTAAGAAATACAGAACCAGAATTTTAGAAGAATGTTGCTAGAAATCATAACATTTCATCTTAGGTTAAATTTTCATCTCAATTTGAGGGAAAAAAAAAAGAAAAATCCATTAATACCCCTCTTTAAAAGTGTGAGGCCTCTAATGAATAATACAAGAAATGTAAGTCAGTCTTTTTTCAGATCAATTCTGTCATAATCTATGTGAATCAGTAATAGTCATCAAATACCACTTAACTAGCTAAAATGCTAGTTAAGAACTTTTTCTTAAACAGAAATGCAGTATAGCTGTCAAAGCAATCTTGCTGCTGAACTTAGTTTTGTAAAATAAGGCTCTTTTGATTGGTTAACACTTGTTGGTCCTTTTTCTCATTTTCCTTCCTAAGAAATCTAGAAACTAGGTTAAAAGCAATTTAATTAGATCTATTGGGTTATTTAAGTTAAAGGCTTTCAGCACAATCTTTTTTTAAGGTCATACATTCTGTTGATAATTTATCTTCTTTTTATATAATTGTGAATGATAAGTATACTGTCACATGGTGGTAGATATTGAATTTAAAACATGAAATATTTACATTTCAGAGAAGTGGTTTCTTAACAATTATATTTATTTTTTGGTTCTTAATTTCTTATCCTATTAACAGAAGTTTGATTACCTGATTTCTGCTATTTCCAGGTGGCAGAATATTATCATTTTCTCTTAATTTGACAAAAAATAGTGAACATTATCAGCAAGAAATCCCTATGTATTTTCTACTAGTGGTTTAAATGAATTGCTCTCATGGGATTTTTCAATCCTTAAGTGAATAACTGTGAATAACTCTGACATTCAGGGTCTTTAACTGATATTGATATCCCACCAGCTTGTTTTGTCATCCTCTGACCTAATGTCTAGTAGGAAGGTACAGGAGCACAGCAATGGAATTTTCTCTGTAATATAACAGCATAGTTGTTTGTGTAGTGGTGCAGGGTATTTTGTCAGTCCTGGGTAAATTTATAGCAAATTATTGAGTCCAAGAGCACCCTATTGAGACTTACTCAATTCTATGTGTAAGGTTGTGTTGTCCTCATTTTAACAAAATAGAATAGAATACCTGCTTTGGTCTATGGAAATCCTTGACGTGCAAAGTATGTAGTCTCTACAAATGATATTGCAGATAAGGAAGTGATTCAGTCTGTAATTATGTCATACAAATAAATTACTTATTGGAAGAAAGTAATTGACATTGACCAAAAAATGTTATTGGTACTGCTATTACCATAAACAGGGCAAGTTTTCACATTTTTCTTCAAAGGAGTTGCATTGAATATTTTATCTTAGAGAGCTGAGGTGCAGTGTTTGCAGGGGGCTTGAGGACAGTGACAAAATTACATGTGTTTGAGCAGCAGAGGAGGAGTGTATACTATTTTGTATTATATGGCAAAATTAATTACATTTTGGATGGTTTTAGATGTATGGACTTTATTCACCCTTTCAAAATAAATCCTTTCCTTGAGATTTTTTTTTTCCTAAAGACAGCAGGTACACTGATGACAGAAAAATCATATCTTGCTGTCCTACAACCAGATAAAAATTGTAATATTTTGGAGCTTCGTGACAAAATACAATTTTCTTGTAAATTTTAATGTCTGAGTAACTCCTCTGTAGGCAGTGTAAAGACCAAAAGGCAGAAAACTTTTTAATTCTCTCTCTGTCTAAGGACAAAAGTATTGTAAGATATAAATACAGCCTCTATTTAAATTGTCAATTTTGTGAGTCAGGAACAGTAGTAATAATCTATTAATAGGACTATGTTAATGCTTATTGTTCCATTAAGGGGGTTTGGTTCGTTGGTTTGTTTTTAATTACATATTAGGAAACTTAATACTGTAAAATCTAAAGTAGAATCTTATTTCTTTATACACTTTCATTTCTGAAAGTTGAACACTTTCTGTTTGGGAGAATGATTGATATTATTTTCTGGGTTTTGCATGATCAACAGTTGGTAACTATATTCCAGTTCAGAGTCTTTGTTAATGGAAAAATATGCATAAATAAGGAAGATAAAAGCTTGATTTCAGATCTTAAACTGCATTTTCACTGGTTTACACTGAACTGATTTTTTCAATATATTGGAAATTAGAGAGAACGTATATTGTTTGTGAATTAAAAAGAAAAAAAAAGTTCTATCTTAAAAACAAAGACATGATGCACATGGAACACCAAGGGTATCAACCTTTCAAGTAGATCTCAGGATTTGTGTTTGTATTTTTTGACATTTTTTTGCTTTTCTTCATGCATTTTAGGTTTTTTATATCACAGTGAAGTACATGAGCTTTCTTATTTGTGCAGCTATGACCTACCTTTTCTCTGCAAAGAAAGGAGGGCCCATTAACTAATTAGTAACCTGCTTTAACTGTAGACTTAAAATTAGATTTGTTTAACCCATTCTTTAAATGATCCCAAAATTTATTTACAATTGTTCCTTTTTTAATAGTCTAGTGCATTTCAAATATTGAGTATATAATATTTATAAACTTCTAATATCTCTGTTTACATTCAAGAAAGCTTCTTCATCAGATGTATTGGAGAGAATTTTAAAGCACCTGATTTTTAAATCTTCATAATATTATAGTAATCTGTGCAACATATATAAATACATGCCAAGCTAAGAAAGTGGTTCTAAAATTTAAGACTGTGTTTAAAAAAAAAAAATGTTGGAAGGGAAGTAGGCCATGGTGGGACCAAGGTGTTTTGTTTATATTGCGAGTTCTCAAAAAATCACTTGAAACTAGATTTCATACATCAAAGTGTTTCTTTCTTCAAGAGGATAGCTACATGACTTTCAAAAATGTTCTTTGGTACTAAACTGTTCTATGTAACAGCTTCAGAAAACGGTGTCTGATGCCTTTTGGTTGACTTCTTTTAGAAGAAAAGGAAATATTTTATAGAATAATTAAGAAAAGAGGCACTTATGTGTCAGGCTGAGTCTTATCTCACAACTTCTGTGTTTATACAGTAAGGCATGGACAGACTTAGGCATTACCTACGTAAGTCATGCGCCTTCAAACTACAAGATGGACACTGATTTGGGAAAGAAAAAAAATCAGCATTTTTTGAAAACTGGAAGTATGATCTCTTGTGTATTACACCAGGAAAGAGAAAGTAAAAGAAAAACATCAAGAAAAAAAATAATATCAGAAATAGTAAAAACCAAAGCAACAACAAGAACTCTGCACCTATTTTCAGAACTTATTCTATGATAATGTTACACAACAGCCACACTAAAAATGGTTAATTTCCTGGCTCATGGAATTTTCCCATTGGGAATAATGGAGTATGAATAGGTTTATGCACCATAACAGTACAACTTCTGTCTTCAGTGGGAATTTATGGTGCAAATGTTAAGCCTCAAACTCCTTGCAAATTTCCCAGTGAAAAAAGGATTACTTTGTGTGGTGTAAGTTATTTCATCCCAATACAAGCAACACTTTCCTTGGTAATTTAGTCTGTGTAGCCCCACACAAAAGATTAAAAAATGTTTACAGTCCGATCCTATTGGAGAATTTCTATGTCTTCTCAGCCAGCTATACAGTTCCTCAAAGCAGAATAAGGATTGGAGAGGTATCACCTCCAAACCAAAGATGTTTTCTGATCAATTGATTTTTCTCAGTGCAGCTATTTCAGTACTTGGGGACAAATCAGCTTGCTTGCAAGAAAAATCATTCAAACAAGTGCTTAATGTGATTCAACATTCAAACCATCTGTTTTATAAGTAGGAACTCCAATAGAGCAGATTTTAAAGGTACTAAAGATTGGGGTTTTTTTCAGGGATAAAAATCTGTTAAGTTTTGATCTCTTAAGGGCTAATTCTCAAATACTGGGAAATATGTTTATTCTTTTGACTCTAGTGGAGCTATAAAGATGTACGTCAGTTCAGGATCTTGTTCTCTTCTCCATCTGTATTTTGGCTAACTCAAGTGAGAAATAAGTCTTCACTGAAGGATCAAGCAATTCCCTTCTACTCTTTTCTTGATTTGGATAAGATCTGGCACTCTGAAAAATGTATAAGACTTGCGATATCCTTTGATTCTCTTTTTATGTGTGGCAAACAAGGCTTCATTTCATAATCCGCGTCCCTAATACTAGACTAAATTAAACCTAGGATGAATATTTTCTAAGCAGTGTTGTCTGTTCTTAGACAACTATTTGTTGTCAACAGAAATATCCTCATTCAACTTCCAGTTTAGTGTATAAAGAATTGGGTCAAGCAGAAAGCCTCCTTCAACAACATATTATTATTAATTCCAAGAGTCTTAAAAGAATACTTTCCACACTGCGAAATATATTGGTATTTAAGGATATTGTTGGTGGTGACATTCAAGCAACAAAATAACTTTGGTTATATCTAAATGCAAAATAACCTGAATTTTAAGAGGGGTAGACAGTAAATGTTTATATAGCACCCCAGAAAAGAAAAAAAAAAAGTGTTTACAGAACTTCCTTTTACAGCATTTGTTTAAGCTTCATTCAGTTCAAACTTAAATAGCTACCTTAGAGAAAGGTAGCTAATACTATGTAGGATACCTTAATGCAACCAAGAGGCCTGCAGATCTGCAGGGGGTTAGCAGATGCAACACAAGACCTGTGCAAGGCCTGTGACTGTCCTGGTTAACAAGTATACAGCAGGCAAGATACGCCCAAGTCTTCTTGCACAGCATGGGGAACATATGTTTGGGTACAGGACACCTGTGTTTAGACATTGGACACCTTTGCTTGGGCAACAAAACACTCCCAGACTAATTAAAAAATTGTGTCCAGGCTCCTTTTATTTCATTATTTTTATTATTGTCATCATCATTATCAGCTTTTTAAAGTTGTAAGTCATTGAATGAGGAGAGGACCTTTTCTGAATTCTCTACAATTTAATTTCCAGAATGCTAAGTAAGGATTTATGTGTTTGTGATGAGTCCTGCTTGTAACAATTCTATGTAGTCCCAGAGTTAATATAAAAAAAAAAAATTTTGATGTCTTTGCACTTCTCAGAAAACAGAACTATAGACTGAGCTGTTTTGATACAGGAAAACACAATGAAAAACAGTACTATCAGGGCAGAAAGGCATGCCCGACAGTATGCCAAAAGTGAATGAACAGATATTTCTCCCTGTGGTGAGGATGACTTTTTAATTTGCAGAAGTGGGATCAGTCCTAAAATGTGCTATTTTACTATCAGATAGCAGTTCAAGAATGTCTCTGGGATGATGCAGCTTTTCAGTCATAATTTTACCAATTTGATTTTTGCAGGCAATTTGGCAATTTCCATGTTCACTATATGATGATGTTCATTCATTAATTGACAGTGTGAAAACCAAACTATTGTTTTTTTCAAGTGAAAGATAGGCTGAATAATATCTTCATATTAACTAATAATTCCAATGTCCTGTAAAGGATTATAAGTGTACCTGACAGTTAAGACATGTGAAAAGTATATATTTACATGAGAAGTGACACATCATCTGAGTAAGTTGTAGTGCAGGAAGAGCAATAAATGATAGGCAGATAGCTGACTGCCAGAGCAGTTTTTCTACACATGAAAATAGGGCTATTGCAAAAGGGGGTACATGAATTGTAGTTGCTTGATAACCTATAGTTGAGTTTGCACAAACATTTTGAAGGCAGTCATATTTTAAATATTGACTACTGTATGTCTCCTATAAGAGAGGTTCTCCTACAATTCTGCAGGTTTTGGGGTTTTTTTTTCCTCAAGGCTCTGTGATGTGTTAGCCCTCCTTTACAGGTAATATATTACTTACTACTCTAAATCTGTTTTTCGATTGCACAAAGCATAATTCAAATGAAAGTTTGGGCTTCTTATTTCCTTAAAACTTTTTCTTTTGGAGTATTGTTCTCGTTCTTCTTACAACTGTCATTTGTTTCTCATATATAATTAAAATATTCTTCAACTTTTCCCTTTATATTATATTAAAATATTGATGGAGTAGCATTCACTGAAAGGCTGAGATTTCTTCTTGTAAGAATTGTAAGTTTTCATGCCAAATAAGAATTTATTATGATCTTCCTTAGATTTTATTATTTTCAGGAGAGAAAAATAAGGCTTAAATCTGGTTTGAAGCAACGTTGCTCAGTACACACATGATGAGCTTACTGATTTGTTTAAAAATAAGCCAAGGGGTAATAAATTACTACTTTTGCTTCCTTGGGTATAAAGGAATGTATGTATTTGTGTTTCTAGTGCAAATGTGTTTCTCCATGTGACAGACAGTGTGTAGGTGCTTTGCTTTGGGCACTGTCTTTGTCCTGATATCTTCCAACAGTTTTGTTGATTCTTCATTCATCTTGTCGAGTCAAATAACAAGTGAAGTTAATTAACAAGCTAACTTTAGAGTGTAATTATAACAGTGAACAGGAAAAAGATAGAAAGCTGTATTTTTATTCTTTAATTACTGCTTTGCACCATTTACCATTCATCTAATAAGCATTTTTATATTCTATTCTAATTTCAAATGAAATATTTCTGCAGAAAGTGTTTTCAGATTCCCTTATGTGGAGCCATTAAAGTCTCCATGTATTTCTGGTTTTGTGACTTAGCCAGGAGATTCCAGGAAAATATTTCACTTTTATGTTTTTCCTACAGAAACTTTTATGCTGCTTGGCACTCAAATGCAGGAGGTTCGATTTTCAAGGATGTCCTGGAGTTATTTATTTTACTTCAGTTTGGTTTTGTTTTATATACTGGAATATTTTACAGGCTTCTTTACAATGCATTGTCTGATAAATGATCAATTCTGTTTATTGAAATGGAAAACATTTGAGTAGAAAATACAATAGGTTTGTCATGCAGAATGGAAAAATGGGTAGAATACATTATTGTCTCTGACACTTTCAAAAATGCATTTAGGAAGCTCATATGCGTGTCTGGAGAAGTACAGTGGGTTGTCTGAGCATCAGTCCCATGAAGACACTGAGAGAGACAACCAACAAAGCATACAAACCCAAGGGAATGCCAGAGACTCTTCATCCCATCATGATGTATATCTTAAAAATGAATATTCTATCCCTTCTTGGCATCTTTAGTCAATTTACTGTGACTAGCACATAAGCAAGAGATGCAAGACTGTAAGACTGTATATGTATGCAAAAGCTTAGGAAAATGCTCCATCCTCTTTTTTCTTTTTTTTTTTCTCCTTTTTTCCCCTTAATTTTATGAGTTGTGTTCCACAAAGTAGAGAAACAAGTTCTTCAAATTTCTTTAAAAATCATTCCTATTCTAATGTTTTAGCACAAGCAAAATCTAGTTGTACATCTCTCTGGAGAAATGATAGAGAAATTTATGCAAACCTTTCTGCCTGATAGCTCTATTCTGGACTTCATGATCAGCCATTTCTAGGCCTCGTATCTTGTTTTCATAAATCGTTACTTTACTCTTGATTCTTACGTTATTTTAAAAGTGTATGTCTTCAGCAGCAGCAGCGTACTTCTTGATACTCCTTCTGTCACTTTGGCCTAGTAGAAGTGCCAATGACAAGAAGCAGAGTCCTAAATTTCTTCTTGCTTCAATTTACATCAGCACCTTAGATTCCTGTAGTGCTGAGTTACAACTGTGGTCTGAAAAATTATTTGGAGAACCCCATAGAGATGATTTAATAGGAATTGTACTCAAAAGAGGTCTTGTAGAGATTTATTGTTCTTTACAAAATAAATTGTGTTTGTAGCTGAGGGAATCATCATAAGTAGAAATGTTATTTTAGCATGAGGGGCAAAGACTTCTTTCCCATTTATTCCACCTGTCTGGCAATGCGAGGAAACACATGTCTTGTAAAGGCCCTGTTGATTACATTTTTTTTTAACTCTGGACCAAGGTGATTGTTAGCCTGATAATAGTTTAATAATCTGCTTTTTATGGTTGATATTTCCCCTTCACTTCATGAACCTTTCTATCTTTATCTCCATACACATGCCTGCTTCCCAGCCTCTGGGGCTGACAGAAGAAAATCCTCCTGTTGCTGAAGAAATTAAAGGTGTTTTTTTTAAAAACTAACATCTTGGACTGTGAGGCCAGTAAAGGATTCCTCAGCCTGCAGAAAGGCTGTGACAACGACAGTGAGGAAGCCCTGTTCCACAGGTCTGTCAGCTGTAAGGGAAGGCTTGTTGATGGTTTGAAGGGTCTTGGAGTAGCTGATACAGATTATGCAGGCCAGTTCCCATCTCTGGCTTCAGAGTTCTTCATAAACAGGCACTGCTTCATGGAGGAATCTGAAAGAATTCATCTCAAGAAGAAATCAACCATAACGACTTTTCAGCCTAATGGGAAAAAAAAGATAAATACTGTTGGGAGCACTCCCTGGAGTACTCTCGATTATTTCAGAAATATCAAGGAATGGTAGCAGTAAGTGAACTTACACTTTTCAAACACAATTCACAATTCAGAATTCAGAATTGTGTTACTACTTAAGGAATTTGGAGAATTAATTTGTTAGGTAAATTGAAAAGTAAACATAATGCTGTGTGTTAAACGGGGAAGGCTTTATCAGCTCCTCCAAGACTGAGGCAGCATGCATAATAAGTTTTACCTTGGTAATTAAAATACATAATTTTTAACCATTATTGGAAAAATGAATTTAAGTGAATTTAATGAATAAAGTGAATTTAGAATTGTGTCTCCAATGAAGCAAATGACTAAGTCTTTGTAGTCTAATGCCAGGCTTCAGGTTGTTACAATGCTAAATAGAGATTCAGCTGTGGGAAGCTTTCAGTGGATGCATTTTCTTTAAATTGTAATCCTCTATGAGCTTCCAGTAAACTCTAATGATAGTAGAATCAATTATCAATTATTTGGACACAATTACAAACTTTGTCAGTTGTCTGCATCATATCTTTTGTTAAAGTGAGCAGACCTGAGGGAAAGAGAATAATTTTGATGCCAGCATTCCAGTAGTGCTGCAGCCTGTCTTGCTGTGTGTAGTAGTGGATTGAAGAGGTTAACATGAAAAACAAATTGCTGTGCTTTTCTGTAGTCTTCATTAATGATGTACTTCAGCAGAAAAAGAAAAAGACAACAAACGGGAATGGAACCAGCTTTACAGGCTGAATTGATATTCTGCTGTGCACAGTGTGTTTTTACTCATTGGCAACAAGATGACTTGTTTTTTCCAATTTTTAATGGTAAAGGGTCAGAAAAAAGTATTAACTAAGGCAAGCGATTAGAAAGAATTAAATTTAAAACTTTTCTCTGCCCAGTAGAAGTCAGCTTTGAAATCAACTTATATTGCTTAACTGTAATTTGTTATTTCTCTAAAGCAATTTCCCCCTACCCCCTCCCCCCGATGATAAACTCCAAGTGGCACACACACAATGGATATTATTTGATCCTTGAAGTTCTTGCTTTTTATTAAGATAGGAAAATATTTCTTAAAGCTTTTTTGGGGATGTTTCAGGTGTATATTTCATGTATGAAATAAGCCTTGCTCTGGCCCTTGTAGTTTTTAAGGAATGGATTTAGATATGCAAGGAATGATGAAATACATTTTTTTCTGACCTCTAAATTATCCAACAACTCACTACTATGAAGAGTATTTTAAAGTCACTATTGGTGGTGGATACAGCAAAACAGAAAAACTATATTCTCATTACTACACTGTTTCTTTTCTGTCCTCAGAAAATATCCCTGACAGTACCTGATATCAGAGATTTCAGTATTTCCAGTGTCCTGGATCCTCCTTAAGGGTGATGAATTATAGAACTGCTCTAGGAAGTTTCAGAATTTAATTTTTTAGTAAATGCCACTTCTTTGTTTGTGTGGTTTTGGTGTAAAATCAAGTGATTTATGCTAGCTTTTAGAAACTATTCTGTTCTTGCATAGTGGATATCAAGATTGTTAAGAAATATTGAATTAATTTCAATAGGATCTTTTTAATTCTTTACATTAGAGACTATATTTCTATGCTAATTTCACATTTACAAATTAAAATATTCCATTTTCTCTGTTTCCTAGGAAGATTATGCTGTAGAAATTACTGGTTTTTATTCACTTGCCATGTTTCTGTTCTTTGGGTCATGGAGAGAGGAAGAGTATTTTTTACCTCTTCCTTGTGTTCAGATTTAGTTTTACTATTTACTGATGTGGACAAATAATTTCCACAAAAAAAATTATTGAAATCGATTCTAATTGATATATTAGAAACTTATCTAAGTTTCAGTATTGAAACATCTGAATTTTTATTAAAAAATGAGTACTTTCTGTATCTGCATTAATGTTTTACTTTGTACACACCCCTCCCCCATGAACACATATTTTATAACAATAATGCATAAAAATAAGGCAAAAGATCCTGATAAAGTACATGATTAAAGAGTAAAGGCTATGTCTTACACTTTCAAGAACACAGAATTATAGACAACTACTTGTCTTATCAAATATCATCTTTTCTGTAGCCATGGGAACTAGAAATGTGCAGTATTTCCCTTCATTCACTTGGAGGGTGGGGAGGCTGTCACTATGGGCAAAGAGTATTTAACTAATAATATACATTTGTTGTTGTAGTCTAAAGCATACTGTTAATATTTTGTGCAGAACAATCCTCAGAACTTCCTTAGTGACTTTGTAAATCAAAATTTCCAATTATGAGGCCTAAGACCAGATTTTTAAACAGCATTTAAGGGAGTCATTCTCTTACCATGCTTAAAAGAAAAAAAATCAAGGTATTGATTTGTAACTGTATGCTTATTTTGAAATAAATAATCTCCTCTATTACTTTCGGCTATAGGAATAACTTTTTAGAAGGCATATTACTGTAAAAAACTACATTTATGCACTTTCAAACCTTACATCTATTAATTGCTAATGACACTTTTCCTCATTAATTTTCCTGTATAAGTGACCAAAACTTGAATTGAATAGATGTTTTTATCTAAACTTTGTCAGGGAAACCTTTTTACAATCTTTGTGCTGTGTATAACACTGTCTAAAATGTTTTAGAATCATAGAATGATTTGGGTTGGAAGAGATCTTAAAGATAATCTAGTTCAAACTCCCTTGCCATGGAGAGGGACAGCTTCCACTAGCCGAAGTTGCTCAAAGCCCCATCTAGTCTGGCAGTTAGCACTTACAGGCATGAAGCATCCATAGCTTCTCTGGTCAGCATGTCCCAGTGCCTCACCACTCTCACATTGAAGGATTTCTTCTTTATAGCTAATCTAAATCTACCTTCTTTCAGTCTAAAACTATTGCCCCTTGTCCTATGACTACATGACCTTATAAGAGGTCCCTCCTCAGCTTTCCTGAAGGCCACATTTAAGTACTGGAAGATGGCTCTACTCTTCCCTAGTAGGCTTTTTCTTCTGTAGGCTAAACAACCTAAGTCTGTCCTCATGTGGGAGGTGCTGCAGCCCCGTGATCATCATCATGAATCCCTATAACATATCTCCATGTGATTTTTTTTTCCTTTTTATTTTCTTTCTATTTTTTGTCACATGAAAAGGGAACTGTTTCACTGTCTACTTTGCCATTCTACTACTCTTCCTTCTTCAGCGAGGTCATTTTTTAACTTAAAGACTATCAATGAGATTCCAGTCCTTAAACTCTAAATCAAAGCATTATACAGAATTAGTCCACAGTACTGCTATTTTAATATGCTTAGATAGGAGAACTTGAAAAATACAAACCAAATGGCTTGAGATATTTATTAGTTTTTTGCTTTACAATTTCATTGTGGATTTTTCCAAAGATAACACCTGAAATACAAATTCTAATATAATTATCATAGTATGGCATAAAAACTTTCCAGTTCTTCATCACTGTCCTTGTGTCTTTTATACTTATTTATAACACTATTTTTTTGTACTTATTTATAAGACTATATTTTATGCATTTGGACTGTATAATAAAATAATTTAAAATGTGGTGTGAATGAATGAAATGATTTTCAATTGAAAATGAGTCAATTTTTTGTGGAAGATAAAAGCAAAATTATTTTTGTTTTTAAGACAATATTCCTCTTTTGGAAAAAAGAAAAAAGAGAAACCACTAGCTTCCACTGTAAGCATTGTATTTTCATTTATGTTTTCTTCCTAGAATGTTGTTCAGGTAGAAGTTTTAAATTATTTTGATTTTTATTGTGGTGTGTTTGTTTGTTTGTTTGTGGATTTGTTTGTTTTATATTAAGGAATTATAGGTTTTTTTGTTGTTTGTGTATCTTACATTGGTTAGTAGAGATGTTTCTGTGTCTTAATGTAGAGAAATTAATTCCTTCTCCCACCTGTTCACTGAAACAAATACAGACATTTGTCTGTTTTTTGAGTTGTCTTGAACTTGGAAACACTATGGAACTTCATCTTCTAAGTTCTGTTTTTTGTCAACAAATGTATCCTATAACTGATTCCATATAAGTACAGCATTGCACGTAGCCCATGTCACCTCATAGGTAAGATCCACTGCCCTACCTTGTAGCAGACCTTATTGCTACCAACAGAATCCTGATTTGTTTTACTTAGTATTTGTACTTAGTATTCACATTCAGTATTGCTTGCTAAAGAGTTCCCAAGCACCTTACAGGCACAAATATATAAAGATAAATAGATATAGGTATTTTAATTAGTTAACACTAAATTCCATTTGAATGGTTTTCACCTGTTAAAAGAGAGAAGTGGTAAAAGAAATTCAG
Source organism: Piaya cayana (assembly GCA_013389865.1). Classification (NCBI taxonomy): domain Eukaryota; kingdom Metazoa; phylum Chordata; class Aves; order Cuculiformes; family Coccyzidae; genus Piaya; species Piaya cayana. The sequence continues at coordinate 42,381 of WAAB01021679.1, read as the reverse complement.
CAGAGTCCTTCTAGAGAATTACACTTTGCAATTAAACTGTGAGTTTTGTAACGATTTGCAAATGCCATTGATTTTCTTTTAGTATCATATGTTAAGGAGTTTCCTATTATAATGCATATATTAATAAGTCATTTGACACATTTCTAATAAGAAGCTGCCTCTTTTAGCTAGCTATTACCCTCGTTGTGCATACTTAAACAGATTGCCTCTAAGTAGGAAAAGCAATATAAGGTTTAAAAGAGAATGCTAGCCTCAAGTTTGCTAGATCATACAATCATAGAATGGTTTGAGTTGAATGGGACCTTAAAGATCATCCAGTTCCAAACCCCCTGCCATGGACAGGGACACCTCCCACTAGATCGGGCTGCCCAAGGCCTCATCCAGTCTGGCCTTGAACACCTCCAGGAAAGGAGCATCTACTACTTCCCTGTGCAACCTGTTCCTGTTCCTCATGATCCTCTTTATATCCAGTATAAATCTTCCCCTCTCCAATTTACAGCTATTCCCCCTAGTCCTATCACCACAAGCCTTTGTAAACAGTCCCTCCCCAGATTTCTTGTAGACCTCCTTCAGGTACTGGAAGGTCACTATAAGGTCTCCTCAGAGCCTTCTCTTCTTCAGGCTGAACAACCCCAACTCTCAGCCTGTCCTTGTCCTGTCCAGCTCCCTGATCATCTTTGTAGCCCTCCTCTGGTCCTGTTCCAACAGTTCCACAACCTTCTTGTGTTGAGGATTCCAGAACTGGACACAATACTCCGGGTGGGAGTTTCACAAGAGCAGAATTGAGGGGGCACAATCACCTTTCTCAACCTGCTGGCCACACTTTTTTTGATACAGCCAAGGATACAGTTGGCTTTCTGGGCTGTGAGTGTGCATTGCCAGTTTATGTCAAGATTCTCATCAATCAGCACTCCCAAGTCCTTCTCTGCAGGGCAGCTCTCAATCACATCATACCCCATTCTGTACTGAAACTGGGGACTGCCCTGCCCCATGTATAGGACCCTGTACTTGGCCTTGTTGAACCTCATTAGATTCACACAGACCCACTTTTCCGGATTTCCCTCTCTGTCTCTCAAGACCCTTAATGATTGTTCTCAGATGCTTAAGCCATTTTTCTTTTTCTATGTTGCCTTTAAAAAAAAATCTCCTTGCACAGTCTATGCAGACATGCAAATTAAACTTGGGATTATATATTTCTTATCCAACATTTTAGAATTTAATAGAATTATCTGCTGAGTGCTTTCCTGAGAAAATTAAATTCTGGGAAGGCTTCCAGTTCTCTTCACCTTTTACTTGTGGTGGCTACTACTATTGGGAAGATGATAACATTACTAATTTTCTGCCAGTCTTGGCAGGGTTCCATTAGTTCTAATGTAGTCATGAGAGTCTTCTGGATACCTAAGCCATTTTCTACTTTTTTTTTGCTTTTTTTTTCCTCACCCAGTCTTCTTCTTTTTTTCCTTCTTTTGTTTTCTTTCCCATTCTCTCTTTGTTCCTTTCCTTCTTTCCTCCTTTTTCCTTTTCTTTTTTCTTTCTTTCCTTTCTCTCTTTTTCTCTTTATCCCTTTCTCTCTCTCCTTTTTTTCTCTTTCACTTTCATTTTCCTCATATCCCCTTAACGTCCCCTCACATCCCCTCATATCCCCTTAACATCCCCTCATATCCCCTCATATCCCCTCATATCTCCACATGTCCCCTGTGCCTATAATTTTCTTCCTATTATTCTTGCCTTGTGGGGTTTTTTTAATCTATTTATCTCTCATTCTTTCTGGTTGTGATTTGCAGTATCACAGAATCACAGAATCATTAGGTTGGAAAAGACCCAAAAGATCATTGAGTCCAACCATTCCTATCAATCCCTAGACCATGCCCCTCAGCATATCATCCACCTGTCCCTTAAACACCTCCAGTGAAGGTGATTCAACCACCTCCCTGGGCAACCTGTTCCAGTGCCCAATGACCCTTTCCATAAAAATTTTTTTCCTGATGGCAAGCCTGAACCTCTCCTGGTGGAGCTTGAGGTCATTCCTTCTTGTCCCCTGTCACTTGTGGGAAGAGGCCATTTCCCTGCTTTCCACAACCTCCTTTCAGGTAGTTGTAGAGAGCAATAACATCTCCCTCAGCCTCCTCTTCTCTAGGCTAAACAACCCCAGCTCTCTCAGCTGTGGCCTCAGCTCTCTCTCAGTCTACTGATTCAACCAAATAGACTTAGTATTTGTAATCTGCTATGAATCTTATCTCAAAGAATCACTCCATGGGAAGAGTATGGTGGGTTTGTTTTGGCCACACAGTCTCTAATATGCTTGGGAGTACTATAAACCTCTGCACCATCAGAGACATTTAGTAATGGTTTACAGGTTGCTTTTACTTTTTCGTTTTGCACTTGAGAACACACAAACAGTTTATCTCTTTCTCTTTTGATTGTATTTATTTTAGTACGAGACTGAATTGAGAAAAAAAGTGTTAAATTTTGGCTCAGTTTTTATCACCTCTATTTTAGTGCATCTTTAAGTAATATCTATTCAAATCATAGCTATTATGATATTCAAGTCTTTTTTTTCTGGTGACTATGTATGTTAAATTGTTTAATTTAAAACTATTGCATAAAAATCCCCACACGTTAAAATTTACCCAGTTTCAACAAACTCATTACGCCATTATGGAAATAAATTAGTTCCCAATTACTTATATATAGATGAAAAGATGCTAAAGATTTCACAAGTTTTCTTTGGTAATCTTACTTTATGATGCAAGTTTTCATTCATGGGCCACAGAGGAAGATAAAGCTAGCAAAACTAAATGTTTTTGGGTTGTTGTTTTTTTCCAGCATATTGCTATATATTCCTCCCTTTTATCCTCCCTCTTTCCAGTTACAGGCAGTGACATTGTAGGGATCAGATGGGTCCAGTCTATTAATATATGGCTCCATGGCTAGTGTCACCATAATAACTTCAGGATTTTTGACAAGAAGATGGCCTACACGGCACCAGGTTTACACATTGGACAGGAGCCACCTTTCTCAAAGCGGGAGAAGGGTCTTTGCTGAGGAGCTTGCAGGGCTCATTGATAGGGCTTTAAACTAGATGTGATTGGGGAGGGGGATAATAACAGGCTTGCCTATGACAAGCTGTGGGAGGACACAAAATGATTGGAGGGTTGGGGTGTTGGTATGGGCCCTCCACCTGCTGCCTTTGGGCATGCTGGGGATACCATGGCACAACTGAAGTCCTTTGGAGATTATTGGGAGGTTCCTGAGGTAGTGGGTGCCAGGAAGGAACGTTCCACAGAACACCTTAAAGGAAATCAGAGATTTTCCACTAAGAAGGTGATGTGGCCAATGGCCCAGCTGAAGTGCCTCTATACAAACACATGAAGCTTGGGCAACAAGCAGGAGGAGATGGAAGCTACTGTGCTACTAGAAAGGTATGATCTGTTTGCCATCACTGAAACTTGGTGGGATGAATCCCATGACTGGAGCGTGGCTAGCAATGGCTACAGGCTGTTGAGAAGGGACAGACTGGGAAGGAGGGGTGGAGATGTTGCCCTCTATATCAGGAAATGGATAGATTGTGAAGAGCTGTCTTTGAAGAGTAGCCACAAACAAGCTGAAAGCTGGTTGGTCAGAGTAAAAGACCAAAGCAGCAAAAGGAACCTTGTGGATGGTGTATACTACACCTGATCAAGGAGAACCTGCCAATGAAGCCTTCTTCCTCCAGCTACAGGGGACTTCATACTCCCAAGCTTTCGTCTTACTGGGAGACTTCAGTTAGCATGACGTGTGCTGGAAAAGTAGCACAGCAAGCTGTAGGCAATCAAGGAGGCATCAAAGATAATTTCTTAACTCAGGTAATAGGCACTCCCACCTGAGGGGATGCAATGCTGGACTTGATGATCACCAATACAAGTGAGGTCATCAATGATGTCAAAACTGGAGGCAGCCTGGGCTGCAATGGTCACACCTTAGTGGACTTCAAGGCACTGAGGGATATGGGGCAAGTGAGGAGTATAGTCAGGATCCCAAATTTCAGGAAAGTAGAATTCCAGTTTTTCAAGTAGTTTGCCAGTAGGACCCCCTGGAACATGGTCACTGGGGACAAGGGAGTAGAACAAAGCTGGCAGATATTTAAGGAAAGAGTCTTTCCATAAAGTGAAAAAGCTCTCAGTCCCAAGATGTAGGAAATCAGAAAGAGAAAGAGACCAGCATGGCTGAGCCAAGACCTTCTGGTCAAACTGAAGAACATGGATTCTTTCTGGTCACACTGAAGACAGGCAGTGCGAGCAGAGACAGGGAACCTGGGAAGAGTATAGGGATGCTGTCCAATTGTGTAGGGATGGTGTCAGGCACAGCTGAAGCTGAACTTGGCAAGGGAAGTAAAGACCAACAAGAAGGGCTTCTACAGGTACATCAGTCAGAAAAGGAAGGTTGAAGAAAGCGTACCCCCACTGATGGATGAAAATGAGACCTCTTATCAAGAGACAAAGAGAAGGCTGATGTAATCAACAACAACTCTGCATCATTCTTCACTGACAACAGCTCTCCTCACCTCTCCTGGGTCAATGGACAACAAGATGAACCAGAAGGGTAAAGCTCCTCCCACTGTAAAGGTGGATCACATTCATGACCACCTGAGGAACCTTAACATATATAAGTCTATGGGATCTGATAAGATGCATCCCAGAGTCCTGAGGGAATTGACTGATGTGGTTGCCAAGCCACTCTCCATGATATTTTAAAAGTCATGGCAATTAAGAGAAGTCCCTGGTGACTGGAAGAAGGGTAACATTCTCCCCATTTATAAAAAGGATAGAAAAGATGACCCTGAGAACTACTGATGTTTCAGCCTCACCTCTGTGCTGATGATGGAACAGGTCCTCCTAGAAGCTATGCTAAAGCACATGGAACATGATTTCACCTGGGCCAAGTCCTGCCTGACAAACCTAGTGGATTTCTATGATGGGGTAACCACAGCAGTGGACATGGGAAAACTGATGGATGTGGTCTATGTAGACTTCTGTATATCCGTTGACATGGTCCTCCACAACATCCTTCTCTCTAAAATGGAGAAAGATGGATGGGTGGATGGCATGGTGGGTAAGAATCTGGTTGGAGGATCATATTCAAAGAGTAATGGTCAATGTCTCAATGTCCAGATAGAGATCCATGATAAGTGGTGTCCCTCAGGGGTCTGTACTGGGAGTGGTGCTGTTTAATATCTTCATCAATGATATTGACAGCGAGATTGAGTGCACCCTCAGCAAGTTTTTGGATGACACCAACCTGGTGCAGTTGCCACACCAGAAGGATGGGATATCATCCAGAGGGATGTGCACAGCTGGAGAAGTGGGCCTGTGAGAACCTCATGAGGTTCAACAAAGCTAAGTGCAAGGCCCTACCCCTGTTTTGGAGCAACCCACAGTTTTAGTGCAGGATGCAGGATAATATGATTGAGAGCAGCCCTGTGGAGAAGGGCTTGGGGGTGCTGATTAGGGAGAAGCTAGATGTGAGCTGGCAATGCATGCTGGCAGCCCAGAAGGTCAACTATATCCTGGGCTGCATGAAAAGAAGCATGAAAGATGTGAAAAAAATTCTTAACCAATAAAATATCTTTATTTTGTTGTTGTTAGTGATAGATAGGAAATTATTCCCAATCTTTAGTACACTTTGACTTCAGAGCTTAAAGAGACAGAGCCATTCATAATTTTAAACACATATGGTCTTTCAGAGAAACCTTTTGCTTCTTTTTTAAAATAGATAGATAAAAATTTCAAAAAGGAAACCTAGTAGATTTTGAAAACAAAGTTTCTTCATGATGTCTGCTGCAGTGATGCACATGAAAAATTATTACAGATTGACACACTATATTTGCTGATCCATTTTCTTCTCTTTCAAAAATTAGTTCAATGACTTGGAAATAAACATAGTATATTACTTTAGTGTAGAAATTGTAGCTCCTGGAAATTTCTCAGAGCATCATTATGTGGCCAGAGATGGAGATTTTCATCCAAAACCAGACCTTGGGTGTAGAGATGATAAAAAAGCTGAAATACAAAATACTAAAATTACCCTCAAATTAAACATCCACAGTAGGAAAGTTGTTTTATCTGGTTTACTGAGAAAGAGAGTAAGAAACTTAATGCTTCTGGATGACTGTGATTGTGCTTTATCACATGCTGTTCACAAAGGCAGAGTTCAACAGATAATTAACATGTAGCAGGCATGTAAAATGAGCTTTTGGAACTGTATTTGAGGGGGTAGGAGGCTAGTTAACACAGAAGTGATGAAGTGGATTGCTGTCACTTTTGAAAGTCTGAATGCAAAGGAATTTAAGTCTGTAAATTGCTTCAGCATGGGATTAATCTACTTACTAATAAAATTTGTAGTACTAGTTTCATAAGAAGAATAAGGTAAATTAAACTTTTTTTTCCCGTGACCTTTTCCTTTCTCAAGGAGCATTATTTTGATATGTTGGTGCCTGTATACATGCACTGTCTCCTCTAGAGTTGTCGACTACTCACCTTATCTACTAAAGACCATCAGTTTCACTCTTCAAACCTGTCATCATATTGAGCACTGTGTTAATATTTAGAGATGTCTTTATTTTGTACATTACCAAAAATTTTTGCCCTGAGTGGAGCACGAGTGTATAATGATATATGTAGGTGACCAAATAACCCAAAATAATACTCTTTTTGTCAGGTGGAATACAGATCTGCCAAAATGAAATACATTATTTTCTAAACTTACAGTGTACAAAGAACTTTCTGCAGATAATCTCACAAATAAAAATGATTCATGTGTATTTTCGTTACACCATTAGGAAAAGGAATTGCACTAGAATCCTTCTCAAAGGAAAAGTGCAGCATTGCTTAATGAGACTTTTGAATACAGGTACAACATTAAAATAAAATAGAGACACTGTTAGCATTCCCTATTTTACTTCAGAGGCAGAATAATGTTACTTTAAGCTATCATCAAATGCTCATTTTCTTCTTGACAGCTGGAGGTATCAGATTGTATAGAGATGGTGAGATGCATTTGGGAATGATTTGCCTGCAGGTAGTAGTCAAATTCATCACAAGCAAGGGGAGTTATGGCTGAAGAAGGAAGGGCACTGGGGACGGTAACAGCAGCCTGGTGAGCAGGCATGCAGGGAGGATGAAGGGGTTGCTCAACAACAGGCTGCAAGAGTGACTGCAAGGCAGGAGGAGAGCTAGGCATGCACTAGGTATCAAAACTGTAGCTCAGAAAGATAGAGAAGAAAGAAACAAATGCCAGTGATGGTAAAATTCACCCCACATCAAATATTGGTGCAAAAAGAGCAAGTGAAAAGTTAGTTGCTGCCACTGGAATTTCTAAAAAATTAAAATAACGCAATTTCTTTAGATAGGTGTAGTAATGAAATATTTTAACACTACAGAATCAAGTTACACTGCTTGTTTGTTGAACTGAATTGTGTCATATAGTTATGTTTTGCTTCAGTGTCAGCCTAAGTTTTCAAACGAGTTAAATGCATAGAAAAGATCTGTAGTCTTTTATTTTCCTTCAGTCTACTGGGGTTTTCAGTAACTAATATATTTGTAAGTTCTCTCCCCTTTGAGAAACGCACAAAAACTGTTCTTGAGGAGAGTTATGGGAGAATGTTTCCAATTCTGTGTCCTCAGTCACACCCAGGCACAGTTACCAGAAATAATGTACAACCTTTGGTCTATTCCAGTGATTTTGTCTGCAATGGCAAATTATTCAGCATAGATGCTTCCCTTCTTAAACTGTCATATGAGTAATTTTATTTTTGGCATTACAAAAGGATAGATCGTAATGTGTAAGTTTAAATACAGTATTGTCACAGATTAAAGGTTGTTGCTGACATTATGCAAGAGTATCTTTTGTTGATGTTTTTGCATATAATATAGCCACACTACATTATGCAGTTACTCATTTTGCCAATAGTATAAGATAAATATAAAGCATAGCTACTTTTGCTTCTGCAAAACTTGATTATTTGCACCAAATGCAAATTGTTTAGATTCAGAAAAAGTAATTTAATACTTAATTAATTCACTGTAATTAAGTGGCTATTAGCCAATGATGAAAGCAAGCGATCAGATAGTTTACAATGTTTCTATTTTGTTTTATTTGAGTTCATTACTTTAATGAACAAGGATTTTATACATTAGTTTAGGACTCAAAATTTTTCCCTTACTTTTGGTGCCTGACGGCCTAACAAGGTATTCATAATACTGCTTTTCTGCACAACAGTAGCAGCCATACTGTCACTTCTTTCCCTGTGCTTTCAACATGTGCAACTTTTCAAGTCTCATGTGTAGCAGTTTTGTTGCAATTGCATTCCTTTACTCCCTGAATATGTACCCCCTTGAGGGCTAACTTTATGCAGGAGTCTAATTGCAAATAATGCAGCTGGATTAGCTAAATGGTCAAGTGAATCATCACATCATCTTGATATCCTCTGTTTACTGGCATCAAAAACTGGCACTGGCCAACAGGGTCCTGATGATAAAACATGAAATAAGAATGTCTGGAAATGTAATTATCCATTTGTGACCCTGAATTGGCTGTTCTTGTCTTTGAAGCCAGAGATTATTGCATATACTTTATCATTTGTATTGTGGTGTTTTCTGGAAGCTACAGTCATGAAATTGCAAAAGTGCTTCAGTGATCAAACCTTTTATAGCGGCAAAAATTACTTTTTCTTTTTTTTGTTTTGGTTTCTTTTTTTGTTACTGTGAGGCAGAATAGAGATCTGTTCTTACTAGCTGAGAAACTAGGATATTTCTGAGTTTCATCTGACAGTGGGTGGCATGGTGTGAGGATGTGCCTGGACACTGTCAACTCCTGCATCAGCTCCTTCTGTCCTTTTGCTTAAGTAGATGCATCAGCAACTGTGGTTTCTGATCTGCTTGCTACTCCTTATAGCACTTGCTACAGCTACAAGAATAAGCAGTATTGAATTGTTCCTTTGTTTTTGTCTTGTCATACTCTCTACATCAAATGTCTGGGGTAATGCCTTCTTCCCTTCCTTTGCTACTGAAGAATCTCTCCTGTGAGAAATCTTGTTTTGATTATACAGTACCTCCTTAAAGCAAGCAGCATGCAAAATAAACCCCCTTCTACTTTTGTTAAAACTTGGAAGTTGTTAACAAGGTAATGCTCAGCAAGTCATCTTATCTATACATGTTACTGGAGGACAAAATATTCTCTAGAGTTTCCTTCACACCAGTTTGTATTTCTAAAATAAAATTCCCATAAAGAAAACAAGATTTCAGTAGCAGGAAAAAGAATACCAAAACAAGGGAACCTTCAGTGCAGTGATGTCTGGAAGTGTTTGTTTTAATTATGTGTTTTCATGGGAAAATGAAAAGTCCAAGTGAAATTCAGGCATCCAAAATATGAAATCAGCCCAACATTGAATTTCAGTTATGCCAATTCTATTATCAGCATCTCTGTCAGAACCCCATAAGAGATGGTTTAGAAAATCCTAGCTTAGGAAAGCTGTGGAAAGCTTAGGCATGATAAAGACAAAATTTTTGTGAGCGTCTGACAAAACCTATGCGGGTTTGCCTGTAAAGAAGTCCCATCATAGCTTAACCAGTCATGGAGACCTATTATTGAGAACACAAACCCCAGCTTACACCTATCTGATCTAGTACCAAGAGACTCGTTTCCCAAAAAGATTTTCACCATCCAAAATTCTGCCTGTTTTGTGTAAATTAAAATCAGTTATATTCTTAAAATATCCAAATAGTCAGAACACAAGAATTCTCTGGAAGTGTGAGCTTTTGCTTTAGCTTCAGATCAATAAAAGGCTGCCCTTCAGAGAAAATAAAGCTGCCTAATCTGTCCTTCTCAGTATTCCAGAAATATATGAAGGAATAAAGTGGCTGTCAGAGTTACAAGATTCTATGAGTGATATTTAATGCACATAGAAAGCCAGAAAGAAGGTTTTGCTGCTTTACTTTACCCTGCCTCTTTCTCTTTTTGAAGGAATGAGGGGACTGATTTTAACCTTGTTGCACTCTGCAGGGTGGCTCAGAGTTTTATCTTATTGATAATTTTAATTCTTATTCTGATAGTCTTTTGCAATGCTTATATGAAAGGATTTTTTTTAAAAAAAATGCTAATAGAAACAGTAGTATTTACAAGATTTAAATATTAAGTTTTTAGTCTGATGCAAATTCAATATGATTAATGTTACTTTCTAATGTAACTCTGCATAATGGGATGAATACAGAATAAACTAGGATGTGAATTTAAACTGCAGCACCTATGCTACATTTACAAAGGAGATTAACCCAAACTAGACAGGGTACCTTTGGGTCAGAGTAAGAGCTCTGAGTCAAGCTCTGCCAATTCCTGCTGGGCAGCTGAAGAAGGTCCAGACAGTATCTGTCTTGCCTGTTTTCTACCAAAAGCTTCTGCTTTAGCGTTGGGGATGATGAAATGGTAGCACGTCTAATCCAGAGCCATGGTAGTATTAATATAAACCAAAGGACATTTCAGTTTTTTTTAATATATGAGACAAGGAGTCATGGTACCTGAGAGGTTTGATTCACAAACCCTGCAGGATTTAGCTGCAGCAATTGAAGAAATTAGGTCCTGAAAACTGTTGGTTTGTTTTAACGGCCAGATTTGGGGAGGGAGGACAGGCAGGAACCTCTTCAGATGCTGCAACTTAATCAGGCAAGGATCATGAATGAGAGCCATAAAGCAGGTCACCTGGGAGTTAGCAAAGGGGTTTTAATTTACCTTCTGTATTATTCTGCCCTAACTTCCCCTTTTACGTAGGTCTCCCAACAGTCATAACATTGTTTAGCTGACTTACAGTACAGAGCTGCTGGCTCAGAAGGTGGTAGCTTCCTCACAAAGCAAAACTTGTTAGGCTTTCACCTATGCCCCATTACAGTCCTACAGGAGATGGGGACAAACCTATACCAATGTAGTGGGGTTCATAATGGGGAGATGATAGTGTCTCTACCCCGTAGTTTTGAATGTTCTGAGTTGTCATGGAGGGACAGTGGGTTTGTATGAAATTTGTAAAGATGACTATGTTATTAATTGACTAAAAAGCTAGTTTAAGCTCTTTAGTTAAGGATTGAGTGACTCATGCTTCAGAGAAGCACTTCAACAGTGAATCCCTAAAGAATGATCTGTCTATTGTAGAATGATTTAAACCTACAAAATGGTTCTTTTTTTTAGTCTGTACATGCATGATAAAATGTCTTTGTCTCAAAGAATTTTAAATGGGGAGTAAGCTTTGTTTTCTCATCAGAGGTCTAGAAATTAAGAGGTCTTTTTTAATTTTTTTTTTTTTTTTGCATTGTATAAAGGCAACATGAAGAGTCAGGGGGCATAAATTTCACATCATGTAGTTCTTGGGTTGAGTTTCTTTTCTGTATCATATGAACTTTTGTTTTGTTTTGGTTTTTTTTGCCTGTGAGTAGCTGGATTCTTGGCATGGTATTAAGGAAGTGTCAAAGTGGACATCTATTCTTAGTCTATAAGCCATTATTTTACAACTTCAAAGGTTTGACAACTACAAAGAAGTGAAGTACAAATACCAATGTATTGATTTTTTCTTTTGCTTTGTATCTATTCCATTAAATTCTATTGGCATTGACAACTACTGAATTCTTCAAAAATCTGGGAGCTTTCAATCTTTAAGGACAGGAATTTTTTTTCATTTTCACACCTTTTTGCTTCTAAAACATCTCTGTCATTAAACTAGTACTGCAGCATCAAGAAGAACTGTTTAAAATTATTTTTTAAAAGTTTTTCCTTCCCTTATGTCCATCCTGAGAGATAATGCCATGTTAACATGTCATTGATGTATTAATGGGCAGTTGCTATCAATGGATTTCCAATATTAGAATTAATTGCCCAGTGTGAGGACAAATAATAAGTCACAAGTGGCTAGTACATAAACTTGATTATGTGAAAAATAGATCTTGAAAAAAATTTTTTCAGCTGTTTTCCAAAACACATATGATCATACTGAGGAAAATAATAAAAATGTTACACTTTTACTTAACTGACATTAGAGTTGTTGCAGATTTCTAGCTGAGAATATATTTAATTTTAAAATGAAGATTAAATAAATATCAGTAAGCACTTCCAGAAATGTTACTTACCTCTCACTTGAAAATGGAAACCAGAAAGCACTTCTGTGTTACTGTAGCTGGTGTTGTAAGGGTGACTACTCAGTGCACATATCAGTGACTTTTTCACACAATTTCTCTGCAAAAATAGTTAGGCCCAGCTTGATATTAATGCAGTGTTCTCATGGATATGCATGTGTACATGCTGTGTGGTGTCTTCCATGATGACAATTAATATACAGCATTAGGCTTGTTTAATCTGTTAAATCTGGGTGATTTTTTCACCATCCTTAACTCCACTAGCAGTGGGTGGCCTATCCCTCTTTTGCTGTAGTCTTCATGGGAAGAGCACTAGAAAAACAAGAAAAGGTCCACTCAAGTAATTTTGATAATATAACTGCCTGATCCCATCAGCTAAGGGTACTTCGTGGATAATGAACCCTTGGCTGAAGAACAGTCAACAGAATTTGCCAACAGTTTTGGCCTAAACCTTGGGATAAGCCAGTATTTATAGGGTGGTTTAGTTTGAGTAAACAGCTTCCAGAAGTTTCTGCTCTGGGGTAACCTTCCTAGGTTGCAACATAGAAAAGGCAAGGAGCAATCCCAATCCATAGGGCTAATGGAACAAATAGAGCTGTTCATAGTGGTTCAAACTAGTTCTCTCTATCACAAATTTGCCATACCTGCATTATGAACCACTTTTTCCTGGATTTACTCCACCCATTATCGTGTGAGTCATACATATACATATTTTTTTCTTGGTTAAGTTCAAACTGCATAAAATATTAGGGCTTTTTTTGCACTAACCAACTTGTTATTTTGTAATATGAATTTGAAAGTATGTATTGCTCTGTGCTGTGGCTGGGATATTTTTGAAGGAAGCAAAATATGCCAAGGCAGTGTTGAGAGACTTTCTTGGGTGATGGGAGGGAGTTTTGCGTAATGCCATCTATTCTCTGTCCTGAGAGAAGACCTTGGAGTACGTTATCTCCAAAAATCGACAGAGGTATTACTTTCTGGAAGAGCTGGTTTGCTCAATCCAAAAGAGAGTCTGTAATCAAAGTAAAAGTAGTGTGGAAGATCAGTGATGATTCAGTGCTTACTGTCACTTCTGGACATCTTTCGTGTTCAATGTAGATGTACCTTTAGATACGTTTACAAGCATCTTTAATAAAGAGAAAGCCAGAGATTGCCAGTAAATATTGATAAAACAAGCTGAAACTGACTTGAAAATCTGGAAGCACAGGTTATCTTTTATTTCTTCTTATTTTGGGGGCAAAATAGAAATATTTTTTCAGTAAATATGTATCCATATAATATATGTTATTTCACACATTTTGACCTTTATAAGCAGGCAACCACACAGCTTTCTCACTGAGTCATTCTCACAGTGTCCACTTCTGGAATGAGGAACATGGTGCACAGCAAGTAGTAAAACCAGACATTTGTCATACTGAGAGGGCAAGAGAGATGTGAGAAGAACATTAAGATCAGCAAAAGTAGTATTTCTTCTTGGAGAGTGAGAAGAAAAAATTATCAGGAGGTGGTATTTGCAGATGGTATTTCAACTGCAAGTTCAAGAACAGTCTTTGATTTTTATTTCTCAAGTTTAATTTCTCCAGCCCTGGAGAGACTGCAAATCATCTTTCTCTAGCTTCATGAATCTAGACCCTCATTGCCTTTGCTTTCATTTTTCACATTTTATTTCATATCAACTGGAACATATTAGGAAGAGCTAAGCTTTTACTTTAGAAAAGCAGGATAGTATGCGAATTTAAAAAAAAAATGGAACTTTTAGAACTCAGTTTGATCTAGTCAAAAATATTAATTGAAGTTTTTGGTTCAGTTGCAGATGAAAGAATTAAGCAGAGAGCTTCATAAAGCTATAGTTTCAAACTAACTTCAAAGTTTCTTTTGGTTGAAGACTTAACTGCTCCTTATATATTTTAGCTGTCTGGCTTTCTAAAAGGCAGAATTGTAGCCACTGAGAAAACACTGTAGAATGATGCAGTATGTTACGAATAATTTGTAAGTTGTTTGTTTTGGGGGTTTTTGAGTAGTAATATATAAAAAATATAGGAAAAAATTGAATTTCAGCCAAGCAGTAACTGTATTCCAACAGAATATCCACCAATATTGAATGTCACTGCTGTTTTAGATAAAGTTTCAATAAGGGTGAATAGAAAAGGTAAAGTGTTTTATTTAACCACGTTTTACTTGTGATCCAGTCAAAGTAAAACAGAAAAAATTGAAAGACTATGATGTCTTTTTTTATAAGTACTTGCATAATGAAAACACACACAAAAAGACAGACAAACTTTCTGGTTTGTGGTCATTTCCTTACAAGTGAAAAATTTCCCAGTTACTTAATCATTTTAAGAATAATGTGTAAGGGCTTATTAAATTTTATTGTAGACCTTTCTGACAGCAAACTTGTACTGGATATTGAAGTGCTGAAAGGTAGTTGAAATGCTTCTAGTAATTTAAGACGAAGGCATGTTTGCATTTTATTAGCTCAATATGGGGAAGAAAAATAACTTTAAATGTAACTGAAATTATTAGCTTTCCTTTTAGATTTTTTGGGGTTAATTTGTTAAAGTAGGTATGGAATTGTAACAGTAGACAGTTAACAAAATGAAGTTACCAGTATTTGCAGCTATTTGGAGACTTATATATAATAATTTAATGATGTATTTAATTTTAGAGAAGAAATTGGGAAGCATAGATGTATAAATGTATCAGTCAAGGAAGAAACACTCTTAAAGATTCAAGTTTCTTAGAGATGGAATTCCATTGATTTGTTTATAATTTTAATTATACTGTTATTTAGTTCTTTATAAGTTGACAAATTATAGTTTGGATATTGTCATGAAATCGTAAGCATTTACATCAGTATGTCCACTTATCATAGCCTTTAATAAGGTGCTATTGTCCTGCTTTCCAGAGAGGAATTGTAAACTGATAAGTAGAAGATTTTTCAGCTGTCAGATTAAAACCTACATCTAAAATCACAATAGAATTGTAGAATCATTTAGTTTGTAAAAGACCTTTAGGGTCATCAAGTCCAACTGAAGCTCCAGTACTGCCAAGTCTACTACTACTAAATTATATTCCTAAATACAACACTTGAAAAACACCCACGTGAATATACAAAAGAGACTTTTATGAATGGAGTAGTAAACCTTAAATGATAAATGTTTGAGAAGCATCCTTAACCCAAATTATATTTTGTATTTTCATGTAGTTAATTTGAAACTAACCTGTAGCAATCAAGTGCTCTCTCACCCCCAAATGAGAGATGTTAAATAGTTTGACAAATTACAGGCTGTCTTTTTCAGGAAGCAGGAAGAAAGCATTTAACCCTAACTTTTGTGGGGGGACAAATTCAGCCTAATTCCCTGTAGCTTGTCTAGACATGTTGTCCTAAACTATGGATTTGTTGCCTGGTGTGCAATAAACCAATAATCATATCATCAAGAAGGACATTGTTTTATTTCAGGTTTACACAAATCCCAGGTGCTTGAAGGTTTTCTTCAAACCAAGAACATACCAAGGGACTTTCATTTCTACACAAAGTTAAACCATACATTATTCATCATGCATATAATCACATATTTACATGTAAATATAATAAATGTCAAGTCATTCTTTGCACGTCTGTGCATGCTTCAAGGGGATGCTTAGGGGTGTCTGGTGGTCAACTCCCAATCTTCTCCCAGTCATTTTCTCAGTATCTCTAAATCACTGGCATGGAACTTTTAAACTTAAGTTCCTAGTTCCCCATTCAAAAGTCATACTAATAAATCACACTATTATTTCCAAAAGCCTTGTCTCTCTTATGTATAGAAAACAGAACCATACAGCTGAAAACACCACCTAAAAGTACATGATCTCACACCACAAAAGTTACAAAAGATAATCATTAACTGGGACTCATCTAGTTTTAATTTCCTGCCTGTGTGGTGATTCTAAGTTATTTTTAAGATACTTAAAAATATCATGGGCTTTTACCAACAAAAGGATAGCCATTTCTGGGTTCACCTGGTCTGAGTTGTTGCTTTCTCCTTACATCTCTAACTCCTGTCTCTGTCTTGGTACTGGGGAGATGCAGAATTTATTTGCAAGTAATGAGTGACATGCAATTGGTTCTTCAAGCAATTTTGTCTGGCATTTATTTTTAGGGACCTGGGGGACAGATACTAATATACATCTCCGTATCTAGAAAAAATTATAGCTTGCTAGTTCATGCATCATTTGATAGATGACCTCGTCAACAGGAATTTTTGCTTCTGTTTCCCTAATGACTTTCTTCATCTCGTCAGACTCAAAATCCAAACTTGCAACAGGACTTATTTCAATTCCTTTAAGATGTGTAGTTTTGGACTTAACTTCTCTATCATAAGATGCTCCCAATCAAATAAATGCTTTCTTTGCCTTAAACATTTTTATTCTAATTGCACATACATATTTTCTGCAGATGGAGTACCAAAGAACAGCAGTAAATATTACTGTCCTTTATTTTGGTATTACAGAGATTACAGAGATTAAAATGGACTAAATTGCTCAAAATACCAGCCCCTATTTTAATGTTCAAAGGCCTCCTTCAGTTTGCTAGCAAAGAAGTCAACCCGATATCATTACAGGAGAGTCAATAAATTCAGGCTTGGAAGCTAAAGGGGCATCCAGTTTCAGAGTCAAGGGGATTTTACAGTGAATGTCTTTCTAGGAGGTCCCACTTTACTAAATTGACAGAGCTCTAGCGCAAGTTTCTCTGACAGCACAATCACGTTACAGAGAAAATGTCTCTCAAGTACCCTTTTCCCAGTCATTTAAAGGTCAAAACTAACTCCTTTGATTCCATTTGAAAGCCCACAGGTGTGGTAAGTAGCTTAGGTTACAAAGTTAATGACTGATAAAGTTGATTCTGCATGACAGAAGGAATACAGAGATTTCTCAAACAAGATTTAGTTTGTTATCTCTGTTGCTAGCCCTTCTATTTTAACCTCTAGTAATTATGTGACAGCCATCCAGATTTGCTAAAAAGATGCGTGGAAGTAAAGCAACTTCATGCACTTAAGACCTGGCTATTGAAACAAGGCTGGGAGGCAGGGAGGATTAGGGAAAGTGATATCAGTTTCTTTCTATCTGCAAATAGGAGTCATACAAAGTTGTGCTATATAGAAAGTTTTCCCCTCCTCCATCTGGGCTCTGTCCTTTCTCATGGATGGACTGCCAGATGGCCACTTGTTGTGTGTTTTAAAGTTTTGTTTTTAAGAAAACACCCCAAACCACTTATACCTGTGGTTTAGAATACTGGAAGAAAGGGGAAGGCATGACTGAGAAGAGGAAATCCTTTTGTAAACAAGAAGTCATTCCCTGCTCCTGACCGTGCCTGTGAATCTGCTGGCAGGCCTGGGAAGCCCACCTCTGCCAGCTTTGGTAGGAGGCTTATAGCTTGGGAGTTGATGACTTCTACTATTGCTGTCAGCTGAGCCTGGGAATTTTTAGGAGACTGAGAAATGAAATTCCTCAGCCTGGACAGACATAAGGACAAAGGATCAGAGAGGAAGACTCTCAGGAATGGCCCGTTACTGTATTTCATTTTGACAAATGAAATACCTTGCTCAGTTCCGATAGTCCTGAAGGGTCTGGTGGGGAAGCTATCTAGTAGAAAATCCATAACCAATTCTGTCAGGGAGATAAATAAGTTGGGAGAATTCCCTGCTTGCAAGTAGAAGTGGAAAATATGCAAAGTCTTTCATCTCTCTCTGGTTACAGTAGTGCAATATATAGAGAGTGCCATACATAGAGTATTAAAATGCTCTCAGCTAATGATAAGCAGGAAAGGTACAACAAAATTTCAGCAACTGAACAAGAATACCAGTTCACTTTTTAATCTGAGATTATACTTGATGTGTTAAAAGCAGCCTAAAATAAAGGCAAAAAGAGGCAGAAGTTGCCTAGTGAATGGATGAAAATGGAGGAGGGGAAAAGAACTGATTGTGACAAAAGAACCCAGGAAGGTAAGATGAAGGATTCAGTGAGCATAAAGGAAAACCTGTGCATAAAGGAAAAACTGTGGTTGACTGGACATCTGAGTTGTGCCCTCATATGCTTATGTTCTCCTAAAACATGCTTTGCTCTTTAAAAATGGTTAGCTTTGTGTTTGCCAGAGTACTGCTGCCACTAAATGAGTACCCACACACTGAATGCAGAAATTAATTCTTCTAGTAAATTTCCATTTCATTAATACTTTTTTTTTAACTGATTCACAACTTTTTTTTTTTTCCTTTTCACAAGATGACATTTTGAACTGAATTTATTTGTATTTGAAAATGGCTGGGTTTTTTTTCATCTTAATTTTGCAGTTGTTGGTTGGATATTTGAGAGGAAAAGTCAGTAACAGCCTGATCTTTTTCCTAATTAGTGTCTTTGTCCTTTTCTTACAATGCAATTTTACTGGGGGTACTTGCTTTGAATTCTGACCATCTCGGATGATCCATAACCAGAAGTGGTAACTGACCAAATTAACACATAGAAAATCAAAAGATTATAAATACATTGAAGTATTCTTATCATGGGAAATCTTTAAATATCATAAAATAACTCACAAAGCAACAACCAAACCCATCATAGTAAATTAAAATGTATCATTAGCAAAAAAGTGTACCCCAGAGCTGTCTGTATGGAAAATCAAGACTCTCACCAGAGCAATACTAACCACTTATATTACACTTCACATATTTCAAGCACTCAGATGTGATAACTGACTTGTTTTCACCACTTTGTTTCTGAGTGTGTATATGCTATTATCATTACTTGAGAAGTATGTGAGCTG
Source organism: Piaya cayana (assembly GCA_013389865.1). NCBI lineage: Eukaryota > Metazoa > Chordata > Aves > Cuculiformes > Coccyzidae > Piaya > Piaya cayana. The sequence continues at coordinate 23,433 of WAAB01021679.1, read as the reverse complement.
AAAGGGTTTTACAACTATCACCACTAGGTGTGAAGGCTTGAGACCAATAATGCTGATCTTTATTACCTGTATCTAATTAGTACATGTGATTCTTATTTTATTTTATTTTATTTTATGGTTCTGAGAATCCTTCTTTGCTTCTGAAACAGTAGTTTGAGAAATACCATAGAAAAACGTATTTTCTTATGTTTTCTTATATTTCACTCAGGTAGCCATAGACTACTGGAAATATTCTGATGACAGGAACATCAGAAATCCCTTAATCATTGCACAGTGACCTAGAATTCTTATATTTAAACACAAATTAGATTTCTGTTGGAGATTTCAGTGTAAATGGAAGGATGTGAAAGGAATGGAGGAATTTCAGTTGAAGGCAACAGATTTAATTGGTCAAGACCACAAAATAACACAATTCTTCAAATATTACTCTATAGTATATGCATGCATAATACCTCTGTGTGTACGCAGTATTTTATTACTGTGTATAGGATATTAAATGCAACCACTTAGGAGGCCTAAGTGATGTTAACAGAATACAGAAGAGGTTTCAGTCAGCCTTTATATAGAGTTGTGTCTCTAGACTGAGCTGCAATATTCTTTCTGTTCCATTTGTGAACTAAGACAATGAGAAGGTTTCAGCTTTTCAAAATTTCCCTGCTCCTTCCCTTATCTGTGAGTGTTTTTATTGTATGTTACATCATCTCAATTTGGAGAAACACTATGTAGTCTGTATGATCATGACACGTTTGTTTACAGATGATTTATTGTTGTCTTTTTCTTGAAGAATATTATCACATCTGTTATGTAGCTGCACTGGCCATTCTACATTGCCTTTTGTAAATAATACTTCTGAGGTAAGAATTGAGATTTGTGGATGCTGACCTCCCATTTTCAATTTTAAGGACTGGGATGATATCTGAAATTGGAGTGATTAATTGAGGCAGATGAGATTAGAGAAGAATATATATATTTTCAAGGGAATGTAGGTCTACTGGATAGTAAAATGTGGGAATTTAATTAAGCTATTGAACCACTGAACAAGTACAGCATGAGCAAATGTCATCAACATGCTACATATCAGAAGGAACATAGATGGCCATTCAGTTCTTGGTTTCTGCCAAGACTGCCAACAAAGGCAATAATTGTGATGGTCTCCGTGATGTGAAGACCTGTCCACCAAACCCAATCAACAAGCAGCTGCCACATAAGAAGGCATTTAGGTAACTAACACCTATGTCCTCATTTAAAAGAACAATTTGGTGTTTTGTTGGGTAGTGCTTACCAAATCCAAGGGATATCTACTATTGTTTTTTTTCTACAACTGCTGACAGATAGTTAGATCATTTAATTTTTCTGAAATTTGTTTTTGTTTATCAATGCATGTTATCCATTTACTAGGTCTGGTTTTGAATGATTAAGAAATATCTTTTTTCTGAACGCTGCATGTGGCTTTGATTTTTCAGCAGCATCTGTGTGTAACATGAATTGAGATGTACTTAGATTGTTAGCTTGTATGAATCCTTTCTTTTTCTGACTATGAAACATTATCCTTTGTAACAGGATTGTTTCATCTCAGGGGTTTACTACAGTTAAAATACAATAAATTATTATAATGAACTATAAGCAGGCTATTTGCTTCTGTTTCTCACTGCAACATCTATAAAAGGAAGAAAGGAAGAAAGAGGAAAGTAGTGTTTTCTACCCTGGAAAGTGGAACCTTTAAATAAGGGCTGAAAATGGAGGGGCAGAAGCTGAAATATATAGAAGCTGAAATGTCCACAGTTGTGGCACTGAATATGAAACAAGTGAGCCTGAGAACTTCAGTAGGAGAGTTTCACAATTAGACCAATTGACTTAGCAACATGTTGGTTTGGTTTTCAGTTATTGCTGGGTTTTTTCCATTTAGCATTTAGTCATTTATCAGGGTCTAGAGATTTTTCTACCAAGTATCTCTCCAGGTGGCAGAATTTTCTCTAAGGAGTGGGAAAACTGAAGTGACTGTAGAACAGCTGCATTACCTACTTGAATTGTTACCTGAAAGCAATGGCTACTTGGAGATGGAGTCTGATTTCATGTTTTTGCATCAGCTTCTTAAATTAACTCAGAGACAGCTCAAACTTCCCATGTGATTTCTTCTGCACTTCTGTGTGAGAAGTGGTGGGGTCTGTATGTGGCCAGAACTTGGTGAGACATTTGGGGTCCTAATGCTATTAGCGAGTGGGAAGCTACAAGGCGTGCAGCTCCCCCAGCTCATAGTGCAGATCCTCCAACCTTCTCCTTTCCCTGGAGACCCAGGCAGCAGCACTTGCCAAACTTGCCTCAAATGGGGAATAGATTTCATGAACTGTAAATGAGAAGCTCTAAAGAAAACAAAAAACAGTACTTGAAATCTTTGTGGATAAGTGATGTAGCAGTGACTCCCTTTCCCCAGTTTACCTGTCCATGAAGTTCTCACACTGTATTGCTATGAAAAGCTGTAAAGATGGGCCAGAAATCTTTTCATGAAAGAAACATAGGAAAGTAGGCTCATAATTTTAAAATCATTAAAGCAAAAACTTGATGAGATTGCAGGCACCTGTATTTTTTCAGGTCTTTAAAGGCCACATCTGTCTTTCCTTTATAATTTCTGTCTGCTACAGCCTCTTGAAAGGTTTTACCTTTTTGGTAAAAGCTTTTATCTTCTTCTTTTTTTTTTTTTTTCCAGAACAACTTAAAAATATTGTTAGGACTGCCTTGCTTTGGGCAATAAACAGAATTATTAGTTCTCCATATGCAATATTTGATGTGTTAGTTTTTTTTAAAGATAACGCATAAAATTGAGGTAATCTCTTTGCCATNATATCAAATAAAAGAACAGAACAATTTCTATAGTAAAATTCCTATTTTAAAAAATGAGGTATTAGAACAAATTTTATTAATCCAAACCTAGTAACATTTTCTAAAATGAATTTTTTGTATTTTGAAGCAAATACAGAAAAGTTCAGGTACTGGTTTTATATCCCTGCTCTGTCTTTGGGGAAAGACAGTAGAAAACAAACATGACAGTACATTAATTCATTGTTTCAGTAAAAGATCAGATACATTCAAAATGCACATTTGTTTTCCTTCTTTGACTTTAGTTAGTGCAATAGAGGGAAATATCGGCCTTCTGGTAGTAGATGAATGTTGCAAGTACATAATAGACGCAGATCTCAAAGCACATCAGTCATATGTCAGCTGAAATATGCATTGTGTCTCACATTGCAATTGCTTCCCCAACAGTCATGAAACATTCATGCTGGATGTATGCAATCCATGCCACATGACATGAAGCAACAGTAATAATCAGGACTTCAGGCTAAGGAGGCCAAAACAGGAGCAGAGTAGGTTCCATTTCACCTTCTTGTATGAAATTAGGAAATAAATCAATTACAAATAAAGCATGTAAGGCTTCTGTACTTACAGGCAGGCACATGCACATGTGTACATACAAATACTGGTGCACAGAGGCACATATGAGCATGAGCACTCTATTCCTTCTGCCCAATCAGTCAAGCCAATGTAGAGTTCAGTGTCTAGTAAGTTTTCCCAGCTATAAAGGATTGACACAGCCCCCTAATCAAGGTCCTCTTCATTGTTAATGATGCATTTAGCTTCTTAAGCTCTTAGAGCAGTTGGTTATAAGAGAATATCTACATCTTATTCCGACTGTTTGAATTACAACTCTCTTTTTCCTGTTCTGTCAGTCAGTCCCGTTTATTTGCTATGGAAGCTGAAAAGAGAAATAGGTATGTGCTATGTTTTGTCATTATCCATAAATCCTCAGGAAGACAGAGTAATCAATTTTATTTCATAGATAGACTATGCGGTTTGATTTTATTTAATGTATTTTTATATAGCTTTATACCTAGATGTCTGACACATTTGCATGACCTGAAAGAATTTCGAGACTTCAAGGTCTGGTCAGGTTCCATAGATGTAGTGCAGGGGACTTGAACTCCACCACAAGGGGCTGAAGTCTTTTAAGGTGTTTGCAGATGTAAATTTTTTGTTTTGTTTTACAAAACCAGAAAATAAGTACTAGCCCTCAAAAAAACCAGCTATGAGTCATCTTGTTTTATTATCTGTGATGCTGTTACCTTCCTTGAGTGTTCAAATATTTTCTCTAGTCTTATAAAGTGATCCAGCATCTAAAGCTCTGAGCTACTTTGAAGTACTTGAAATGATTACTTTCCATTTTAGTCCTTTTTTTTCGCAGCTAAATTAGTGAAATATGTCAGTGAACAGTGTGTCACTGTGAACAGTGACAGCTGATAGGCACAGAACATGATTATCTTAAAACAGACTTTGAAACCATCACCCTTCCAGAAGAGAAATGCAACACTTTCTAAGTCAAACATATATTGCTGACTTACCTCCTCTTCCACTATTTACAACTTGGTTTCATTTCACCTTTGCTAAGTTCACATGCAAGAAGTCTTTTTCATTGCTACTTCTGATAAAAGCTCTTAGCCAATCTGTAAGAAAAGCTTAGGAGGATTTGGGCCATCCAGACCTCATTAGAAGCTGACAGACATCCTAGGCAATACCAGCAGTATTTGAAATAGGTATCAGAGGAAAGGAAAGAAGTAAAAAGCAGAGGCATGCAGGGTTATCAGCTGGTCTGCTTACTCATGCAAATGGTGAAATCTCCATGGAGGGCGATTTGTTCATGTATTAGTAGGTGTTGCTGTAAGGGATACAGAAAAGATGATGTGCTTTGGCTCAGCCAGTCCAGCACAGAGGAATCTGAAGAGGCTGGGTTGTTATGATGAGTCCAGTCAAGAAGCTGCAGAAGTTGTTTCTCCTTTATTTGCATGTGGGCATGGAGAGAAGGAGAGAAGGCATACCTGAAACCAGCAGGTGTCCTGGGACTTCTAGAGTGGCTAGAGATTAGTAGGATTCTTTTTCTCCCTTATAAACTCTGTGTGGGTTTTAGGATACTAGATGATACAGAAGGTGACACGAAGTTGTTTGCGTTATGCAGTCCTCATCCTCATAGTGTGTGGAATACTAAGTGTAGGTTTTAAGCATAGTATATAGTCTAATCCCCAAATGCACATTTAATAAACATTATAAATTATTTTCCCCACACCCATGAATAACAAATAATACAATACTTGCAAATTATTTTCAAAAATATATTTTTCCAAAAGAAAAGTTATATATGACTTTTTCAAATTTATATATTTATTTAACCCAGACACCCAAGTTTTACTCCCACAGTGGACCAGCAGGACAATTATTTTCTCATTTGTGAATTCATAATACAGTGCTTCTTTCTATGTAAAGAATCATGAGTTTTTGTCAGTCTTTAACAGACTTAGAGAAGGCGTTATTTTTAAAATTACCACGTCAATTTAACTGTGACAGAAACAAAGGCAGGTACCAGCAGGTTTCTTCTGATTATGTTAAAATCTCATCTATTATTTAGTTTAAAACTGACAGCATATATTAAGGCTTAATGAAGGCTTTCAGTAATTTCAAAGACAAGATTTATCTTTGCAGATTTTGGGACATTTCTGTCATGTATGAGTACTATGATTAGAACAAAGGTTAATCCTGGGAGGAGTTTCATCCAAATTATGTTAACTTGGAAATAAGGAACTCTGAATTTAAAAAAAAATAAAAAAAAATATTTGATAATTAGTTGCATGTAGTCTGGTTTTAAATTTAACCAAAGTGGAGATTTATGGTTTGGATTTTTTTTTAAGCATATATTAAAATAGCATTACATATGTAAAAAACTAACAGAACATCACACACAAAAAGTTGGAAGTTAAGGCTAGTGAATGAAAATTAATCTTGTTCATAGACTTCTCGTAGTGCTTATTAAAATTTCCTGAATTTAAATGACTGTGTCTTCCAGAGTAAGGAGAATTTTTGAAATTCAGACGTCCAAAACATAGCTCAGTGATGAGACAGTTTGCATTTTATTTATTAAGGTAATACTGGGTTTGTTTGCTCAGGTTTTTGTTTTTTAGAGGAAGAGTTGTACAATTATTCAATGTTTATGACTTTGTATGACTCTCTCTGAAAACATCTGAAGCTACTGTCTGATTTCAATCAAATTTGACAGAAGGCTAGAGGTCTCAAAGGTAATTACATTTTTTCCAATTTCATAAAGAAAGTCAGTAAAAAAAAAAAAAAAAAGAGTGAGCTTTGAGCGATCACAGATTTGCTTCAGGAACTTTTGTTCTTGTTTTGTCATGGCAATTTTAAGGAAATGGGAAGTAACATGCATATGTAAAAGTTATGGAAAATCTTTATACACTTAAGTTAAAACCAAACAAAAATGTACAATTAGCTATTAGGTTTTAGGAAAGCAAGGGGTTTTATTCAATCCACTTCGTTTCCTTGTTTTAATGGAAGGAAGGGAAAAGTTAGTGGAGTTGCCGCACAACATTATTAGCTCATTTTACAAAAGACGTAAGAACTGAGCAGTAGAGAAGATGACACTTTTATCAAGTGCATTTCTAAACTAAATTAATATTTGACAGAGGAATAATTTCTGGTTTTGAATAGTGGGGTTTTTTTTTCCAAACACCCAGAATTCCATATTTTTCTAATTATATACTTTTTACAATGGCAGACATATGGATTAATCTTTAAAATTGAGCATGAATTAGGTTTCTTATTTAATTTTTTGCTGTCAGCTGAGGAAGCAAGGAGTAACAAGTGCTTATGTATCTTTAAATTCTTCTGGTAAATAAAAAGTTCTGAGATTAATATCTCTGAAGAATTGGGGACTGCATGTATGTTGTGTTTCTTCATATATTTCTGAAGCTAACTTTCTTCTTTTGTGGAACAACACACAGCTGAAACCTTACAGACACTGGTAAATCATCAGAATTGACACTACATTAACATTTTTAAGTGTTGTGATTAATGTGTGACCAGTGTGCTTCCTCTTCTTTTCTTTTTAAATCGAGCCTTTATTTTTTTAAACTATTTTAAACATATTTTTTTCTTCTCTTAACAAAATTTCATTTCATTTCTGCTGTTAGCTGATGACAGAATTGGCCATAAAATACCTAGAATATTTGAGTATTGGAAAGGAAATAGTAGCAGCCAAGAGGCACTGAGGTTTGTGATCTGGATCAGAACGTCCAACCTGATGAAGTAAGGTCCTGTTGGTAACAGGTATCTGGGATGGCAATTTATCTGGACTAAATGCACTGAAACTTCTGTAAAATGCTTGCAGAAAACAAAACTTTTCATCCTCATCAAAGAAAGTAAGGCAGATATTGCATTAATTTATTATATGTTATTTACACTACTGAGTAAATCTTGGAAGTTCTGTGTTTCAGTTATTTTGTGAAAAGAAAGGAAAATGTAATAACTGAGTTATGCAATGGAATTTCTTCATGAAATGGCAGACATCTTCCAGAACAGTTTGGGTCCAAGAAGTGGGAACATCAGCTGTTACTGCTCACAGTAAGCTTCAATGAAATGGCATTTGCCTTCCCCAAGGGGTTTCTATGTCTTCTGAAATATTTGTAGAAATGAAGAGGACATCATCTTCTGGCAGAGATGAGCTAGTCCCTGACAAAATTACCTGTAGACAAGCAATTGCTTTCCTCAAATGCAGACAGGAGTGGAATAAGTATTGTTTCGAAGACAAAGTTCTGAATATAATGGGGGAAAAATTGCTTTTACTTACAACATAATTTTCCCATGTGCATTAATTATTTCACAGTACATCCAATTTATGCAAAGCACGTGAACAATGGAAAATTACCAATTTGTTAGTGAAAAAGGAATCAGACAGAAGTGAGCAGGCGCAGAAGTACAATTCTTATGAGACCCTATCTTTAATTATTTTTAATGCAAAAGCTAAGTGACAGATTTAGTTAAAATCCTGAGAAAAGTCAATCTTTAATTAGAGTATGTCCTTTGAGCGGGGAAGGTGATATAATGTATTCTTCAAATAAAACAAAGAGGATAATTCCTTTTTTTTTTAATACAAATATCAGAAGTCAGCCTTAATACAGCGATTGTTTATATAATATGGCATTAAAAGGAATGAAAATTAACATATGCCAAGGCTACTTCAAGGTTGTAAGGCAAGCACTCGCAGCCTAGGAAACGCTGTGATGAAGATTGCCTATGCAACACTGATTTGTCCCCTTCAAGCAGGTGCACTAATACAGTCTGTAATTACCTGTTCACTGACTTGTTTTTCCACACAACCTTTAACTTCTGCTGAGTACCGAATGAGGTGCTATTCAGTATTTCCTTCTAACTTCACTGTTCCTATCAGCTTGTAACTGAATGAAATATTTACGGCACATAGTCCAGTCCTTACGCTGAACACAGACAGAATTATTAATTTCCTCATGTACTTTTTTCCAGGTATTTTGTCTGTTATGACTAGATTCACAAAGGGACACATAAGAATTTTGCTAGTTAGGATTGCAATGCCTAATTTCTAGGTGTCTGGATCTCTTTTCGGTATGCAGACATCCTGCATTGCTGCTACAGGGCTTTGTACAAAACAGGGAGTTCTCTACTCCATTTAGATGACACGAATACTTGCAGAAGTTAAAGTGTATTGGCATGAGTCTAATTTATTCTGTTGTATTAGTTAAAGCTTTGGATCCCCAGCACAGCAGTTGAGAGGCTGTCCACCACTATACAGGTTGATCATAGATGCTTGTTTGTGCAAGGGATGTTTGTGTCTGTCAGGTCTGAGTCCAGGTGCCTTCTGCTGCTTCTGGCTTACTGACAGAAAACACATCCAGGAGTGGTTACCTAAAGTCTTTCTTTTTTTTCTGCAGGAAAGGAGATCCTTTCTGGCTTCCCTCTTGTTGGGATGGTAAAAACATTGTCCTCTTGCTCACCTCTTACTTGCTGGCTCCTAGTTATATACCCAGACTACAGGATACCAAGGTTTACTTCTCACCTTTTTTGAGGATGAGCTTTCCTATTTGCAAGTGCTGTCTTTTGGAGACAATCTTATTACTACCATCCAAGCAATGCTGAGGTTGAGACCCTGCCAATACCTCCAGACAGGTGCCATCAGGGACCACTACCATACCTGATCTGGGGCTCATTTGCAGCCTTGGATACAGGGGTGGTAGGCAGCAACAAAGATTCAGGTGTCCATGGGTTTGTGAGTTGGCAAGTAGGATCTTAGGGAGGTTTTGGGTCAGTTCCCATGGTGCTAGAGTTGGGGAGTCCACTAGGTCTTAGCTGGGCTAGAGACAGCACAGCAGGCATGACAGTGTCCTCAGTGAATGCAACCGTGTCCCACAGCAGCTGTCAAGGTAAGCCTGGCAGCCTTTGTGATGATAGCCACGTTCAGCCAAGGGTCCTGACCATCTGCTGTGACTGTAGGGCCCAGGAGGGCTAAGACTGGGTCAGATTGGGGTCTAGCTCTGCAGGACTCATGGGCAGGCACTGGAGCAGCAGCAGCAGCACAAATTGGGCAGACATCCAGAGTGAGACACTTGGTGTAAATGTAGCTCCTCAGGGAAGGTGGGGACTGTCACAGATGAAGTTTCTTCTGACTTTCTTCATGGTGTCTTGCCTTCAAGATCACCAGCTCTGCTCTGAGCTAGCCCAGAACCCACCAAGCCAAAGTCCTGGGAGGCAGGATGCACTCAGGTTCCTGATAGCCTGCTTCATTGCTACTGAAAAATTCAAAGTGTCAGAAAGAGGGAGAGGAGAATGCATGAGCACCTCAAAGCTTGTATGGAAGCACATATGAGCTTTCCTGTTGAAAGAGAATTTTATTGTAAAATGTATATCTGTTTATTTCTCTGAGCCCTAATGGTTTATAAACCACTGAGGAATTCAGCTTTAAAACACCACTTGATTGCAAGCCATATTACTATTTTTCATGATTTACATAGGGCAAACTCAGGCACGATAATCTAAGTCCAACAATTTAAAAGCATCAGTTGGGTCTTCAGTTTGACACACTTACGGCATAGTTGTGTAGAGGTTTATGTGTGAATGCACCATGTCTCACCTACGTCCCAGATATATCAAATTAATTGCCCCCAAATAAGGAACAGGCACTTAGTACCCATGATACAATATTTTTTGATTACAGTATATAGGTAGGATAGACTCTGCCAGCTTCAGCTGTAAGATTATTTTTCTATGGTTATTGCCTCTTTCCTAATCACTCAACAGTTATGAGTTCCTGTATGGGATGCAATGTGCATGATACAGGAACAGTCTTTCTCTGGTGACAGTTCTGCTATAAATAAAGGGGCAAGATCCTACAGAGGGAATGTATGACCTGAGCAGTGGCTGTTCAGATCTTAAGAAAACCGAACCATGTTTGTACAAAGGACTGTAACACTCATGCTTGAATTGGCAACCCCATACTCTTTAAAAATAGGGTATTTTTTTATGTACCATTAACTGTAAACCATGTCTTTTGTGTACAGTATTAGTAATCTGAGTAATCTGTAACTGTTTCAGTTTATTCCTTTGGGAGCAGCGGTATAAATAGACAGATATACTTAGACATATATATAGGGTGAAGCATATAAAGGAAAAATAAATTGCAGGCAAATAGCAGATTTGGCCTGCAGATTCACTCATCACCAAGACTTAGACACCCAGCATGCATTTTACAGGCCCAAAACTTCACTGCTGAGACATATAGCTATGTGGAACACTCTCTGTGAAAGTCTGTGATGATGTAAAACCAAGGGTTTTCAGAGGGGTTAAAATGTTAATTACGTTACAATAAGAAGGGAGAGTGAGAGAATTGGAAATGCCCTAGGTATGTATAACAAGTAAGAAATGGGAAAGACTGAAATGCATTAATATTAAATCTTCACTACATAACTCATCCTTATTGGACACAGCTGTCGATAAAATATGCCCTTACTCTTGACAAGTAGCTCCTGTGTTTTGCTTGTAGATTAGCTTGCAGCCCTGCTCTGTATTCTTTATCTTCATCACTGCACCAGTCCTTTAATTAGGCAGTGAAATCTTCTGCATAGTGATTAGGAAATCACAGTTAAGAAGGTGTTACAAAGAAAGGCTCTGGAAGCTGCTCAAAATAGCTTTCAGCTTTGGAAAATCCTCCATCTACTGTGAGAATGGAAATGTATGTGGGATTCAGATATGCGTGAAAACTAACCTTTACTTAGTTGATGTAGAAAATTGTTGGCCTTTAGTATAAGAATATTGTGCTTAATAAAAATTATTCTGCGAATAGATAGCAGTTGTTCTTTTCTGTCACCTGGCAAGCAGAAATTGTACTGAGATTGCATACAGAAATTAAAGACATGTTCAACAGCCTTATGCTGATGAAGATTTTTGATTTCAAGGGAAATTATTTGACATTCAATCCAGATATATTCAGAACTTCAGCTACTTATGCTTATATAAAATCTAGTTGTTTTTCTTTGTAGTATTGTTTTTTGTAAGGCACTGTATACCACTATTGTTTGTTTGCTATTTTTATTTTGAAAACAAATGTACTTAAGTTCCTGAAAAACAGTGAGTATTAACATTTTAATTTCCCAACCTCACTCATAGACTGTTGCACATCAAAATATACACATATAAAAAGAAGCAGAGTGGAATTAATATTAGTGTTGTAAAAAAAAATCTTTTTCCTTCATGCTCATGATTATTAGAGAGAACTTACATTTGGTGGTTGTACTGAAATACTGTTAATTCAGTATGGAAACTGTTGTACCTGCTGCCTGCAAGAAAGAGGCAAAATCAAGTCTTTCTTTACATGCTACATTATTACACACAGTACCTACATCCAGACCAGATTATAAAAAGCGAGAATAAGGAGATTTGGGGTTAGAGGAACTGGCTCAGGACAGTCCAGTGATCAATAAAGGGCTCATTAGCTTCTTCCTGCTGTCTGGAATGTGCTTGGTAGTAATGTGTGAAGGAAAGTCTGCCTAACTGTACTGTGTGGAGGCAAAAGATCATGGAGGGAGTTTGCCATGGGGGAAATTGATGGTCTTGCTATAAATATATGTGGAGAAAAGGAGGAAACCACATTTTTTTCAAAGCATCTCCTGTCTTGTTTCGCTTCATGTTTGTGTATCTCTGTGTTCCTTGTAGTTGTCAGAAATGTCTGCTTTTCAAATCAAGGTGGGTTCTGTTTTTTCGTGGGAAAAAAAAAAACCCACAAAACCAAACCAAAACTTAATCTTGGTGTAAAACTTCGAGTTGAACATGTAAATGTAACAAAATGAACTGAACAGAGTCCTTTGTGCATTTATGCTTTTTGTGGCAGTAACATCCCCCATAATTCTAGCATGCTTTCTTTCTTTAATGAATGAGATGTCCATAACTGCTTGGATCAAACTTCAATATATTTTTTTTTCCCTCTTCACGAGTATCTATATTAAAGATTTGCAATAGTGAACATTGAACTGTAAGTTTATTTCAGTGAGTCTGAGAGGTTTGCCAAAGAACGAAGAATCTTTATTCATAGCATATACGGTATTAGTGCTCATAATTACAGATTGCCTTCTTCTATCAGGGTGGCTGCATTTGTGATCTAGTGTCTATGCCTTTTTTTTAACTTGTAGGAATTTTTTACTCATATGAATAATCTATTATTAAAGGAGACAATTTGGACTTTTTTCTTAGAGCCTAGATAGAAGCAGAAGTCAGAATAGCTTATGGTTGAATGAATGACTACAACCTATACTTTTGCATGCAAATGTCATCTTTTTGTGAGTTGGATTGAAGAGACTTTGCCTGTTCTATATTTTTGATTAGTTGTTTTTTTTATTATTTTGTTTTTTCCTTTCTGCTTTGTTCTGATATAATGCTATGAACAGCAGAAGGTTTATAGCTTAAAAATAATAGGAATTTTGACAATTTATATTGAGGCTTCTTTCTTACTGAAAGAAGAGTAGAGTTCTTATTGCAGAGAACACATCACATGATCTGCAGTATTTGTTCATAACTGGAAAATATTACATAGTATTTTAAAATTGATAACAGTGCACGGAGTTGTAAAAATTGTTTGTACAGGATTGACTTTCTTCTCATATCTATTTCTGTATTTTCAAGTATTTGATACATATTATTAGGACAGGTTTAGGATGTGAAAAAAAAATATTTTTTTAGAAATAGTTTTTCCTTTTTATGTAGACACAGACATCACTCTTTTTTTTTTATTTTGCTATCCCTGCCACGCAACCTGTTTGGTTTTGGAGACTGTGAATAAAGTCCGAGGTACTTCATTAAAAACCACTGGAATGGGTGATGAGAAGAGCCTCGGGCTGGCATGAGATTATTTTGAACACTGGTCTCACTTTTTTACTTATTCATATTCTGTGTTGTATTTCAAATAATGAAATATCAGATTTAAAGGCCAAAGTGCATGTCTAAGATTAGAGAATTTTGGGATTAAATGTGTCTTTACTTTGCCATGTGAAGATTTACTAAGTTCCCTGCATGTTAAACAGAGAAGTTGAACAACAGAGTCCAATTCAAGGCAAGCAACATACTGAGCAAAAAAACCCAAACCCCAATATATACACCAGTCAGTGGATAGCACTGAAATTTCTGTATGTTGAAAAGAATATGAGAAAGAGGTGAGTGGAATGGAAAAATGGAAGATGAAGAAAATTCTGAAGTTTTTCTTCCTTCCTTGTGTAAATGTAAACTTGAAGATTTGCAGTTCATTGTAAAAGGCTGCTGTTTGGCTCAGATACCTTGGTAATGAATTTGAGCATCTTGCAAGGCAGGACAAGTGTCTCTAAGCTTTTCTGAGTGGGGCTAGTTTAACTTGCTTGGGGGCATCCTTACAGAGATCCCAGACTCAGGCATTTTAGAGCAACTAACTTGGGTTTCATGCCATTGTTGCTGGGGTGAGCTGCTGAGCAGTCAATGGTATAAGCTGGTGATGGAAGTAACAATGCAAAGAGTAAGAAAGAACTACCTGGGGATGGGAGGACAGGGTGTTAAGAAGGAAGGGGATCAATGTTATGTTGAGGTGCTGCTACAAAATAAGCTGTTCTATGTATACTGCTCAATAGCAGACTGCAGCCTTACCCCCTTTAAAATCCTACTTCTTGATGACAGTTGGATATTTTTACATAACATATTTCATAATATGTATATTTGCAAGTTGGTTGTAGATTCAAATCACAGAATCACAGAATCACCGGGTTGGAAGAGACCCAC
>WAAB01021677.1:11450-27366 GCA_013389865.1 Piaya cayana | reverse complement strand
GTCTTTGCTCAGGAGCTTGCAGAACTCATAGATAGGGCTTTAAGTTAGATGTGAAGAGGGAGTGTGGTTTGACCATGACAAGCTACTGGAGGGCACACAGTGGGTAGAGGGGAGGAGTGCTGGCATGAGCCCTCCACCTTTTGCTCCAGAGCATGCTGGGGATGCCACAGCACAGCTGAAGTCCTGTGGAGATGAGCAGGAGACTCCTGAGGTAGTAGAAACCAGCAAGGAAAATTTCATGGAACACCTTAAGGGAAATAAGGGGTCTTCCACTAAGAAAGTGATGTTGCCAACAGGCACGCTGAAATGCCTCTACAAAAACACACACAGTTTTGGCAACAAACAGGAGGAGTTGGAAGCTACCATGTTACTAGAAAGCTATAATCTGGTTGCCATTACCGAAACTTGATGCAACAAATCCCATGACTGGAGTGTGACTATTGATGGCCACAGGCTGTTCAGAAGGGACAGACTGGGAAGGAAGGGTGGAGGTGTTGCACTCCATATCAGGAAATGGATAGAGTGTGAAGAGCTGTCTTTGAAGAGCAGGCACGAACAGGTCAAAAGCTTGTGGGTCAGCAAAAAAAAAAACACACAAGGTAGTAAAATGAACCTTGTGGTTGGTGTCTACTACAGGCCACCTGATCAATGAGAGCCTTCTTCCTCCAGCTACAGGAGGCTTCACATTCACAAGCTCTCACCATACTGGGGGACTTCAAACACCTTGACATACACTGGAAAAGTAGCATGGTGAGCTGTAGGCAATCCAAGGGACTCTTAGAGTGCATTTAAGACAATTTCTTGACTCAGCTAATAGACACTACTGCCCAAGAGGATGCAGTACTGGACCTGATTACAATACAAGTAAGCTTATCAGTGTCATCAAGATCAGAGACAGTCTGTGCTGCAGTGATCACGCACTAGTGGAGTTCAATGTTCTAAGCGAAATGGGACAGGTGACGTGTATAGTCAGGGCACTAAATTTCAGGAAAAGAGACTTCCAGCTCTTCAAGGAGTTAGTCAGTAGGATGTCATGGGATATGGTCTTCAAGGACAAGGAAACAGAGCAAAGCTGGCAAATATTTAAGGATGCTTTCCATGCTGCGCAAGAGTGCTCTATCCCCAGATGTAGGAAATCAGGCAGGGAACGGAAAAGCTCTTCTATCCTTCTGGTTTTAACTGCTTTTCTAGAATGGAAGCTATTAGATTCTTAAAACACTGTAGGTCATAGACTAAGATATAAATTTTGCTACAGACCAGAATTAATGAAACCTTGGTGCCACAAAAATCAGAAGGCTAACAAGGACTTCTGCAGGTATGTCAATCAGAAAAGGAAAGTTAAACCCTACTGATGTATGTAGTGTACCCCTACTGATGGATGAAAAGGGTGACCTTGTATCTATGGATGAGGAGAAAGTCAGTATACGCAGCACTAGTTTTGCCTCAGTTTTCACTGACAATCACTCTCCTCACCCCTTATGGGTCAATGGACAAGATTCAGACCAGGAGGGTAAAGACACTGTAGAAGAGGACTACCTGAGGAACCTGAAAATACATTAATCTATGGGAAATGATGAGATGCATCCCAGTGTCTTGAGGGAACTGGCTGATGTGGTTGCCAAGACACTCCGCATGATATTTGAAAAGTCATGGCAGTCAGGAGAAGTCCCTGGTGACTGGAAGAATGGTAACACTGCACTCATTTTTAAAAAGGGTAGAAAAGACAACCCTCAGAACTACCAACCTGTCAGCCTCACCTCTGTGCCTGGGAAAGTCAAGGAACAGATTTTCTTAGAAGATATGCTAAAGCATATGGAGGATGGGGAGGTGATTAAAGGCAGCCAGTATGGCTTCACGAGGGGCAAGTCCTGTATGACCAACTTAGTGGCTTTCTGTGATGGTGTAACCACACCAGTGGACACGGGAAAACCAACAGATGTAATCTATCTGGACTTCTGTAAAACCTTTGACATGGTCCCCCACAACATCCTTCTCACTAAATTGGAGAGATATGGATTTGATGTGTGGACTGTTGAGTAGATAAGGAATTGGTTGGATTCAGAGTTGCATTCAGGGACTAGCGGTCAACAGCTCAACGTCCAAATGGAGATCTGTGACAAGTGATATCCCTCAGGGATCCATACTGGCACAAATGCTGTTTAATATCTTCGTCAATGACATAGACAGCAAGATTGAGTGGACCCTCAGCAATCTTGCAGATGACACCAAGCTGAGTGGTGCAGTTGTCACATCAGAAAGATGGGATGGCATCCAGAGGGACCTGAATAAGCTGGGGGAGTGGGCCTGTGTGAACCACATGAGGTTCAGCAAAGCAAAGTGCAAAGTCCTTCACATCAGTCAGGGCAATCCATGGTTTCAATACCAGATGCGGATGATGTGATCGAGGCCATCACTGTGGATTTGTGTGTGCTGATTGATGAGGAGCTCAACTTGAGCCAGCAATGCATGCTTGCAGCCCAGGTCAACCATATCCTGGGCTGCATCTAAAGAACAGTGGCCAACAGGTCGAGCGAGGTGGTTCTACCCCTGTATACAACTCTTGTGAGACTTTGTCTGGATTATTTTGTCCAGTTCTAGAATCCTCAGTATAGGAAGGCTATGGAACTGTTGGAACAGGTCCAGAGGAGGGCCACAAAGATGATCAGAGAGCTGGATCGCCTCTGCTATGAGGACAGGCTGAGAGAGTTGGCACTGTTCAGGCTGGAGAAGAGAAGGCTTTTGGGAAACCTTATAGCAACCTTACAGTGCCTGAAAAGGGTGTACAAGAAAGCTGGGGGGAGACTGTTTACAAAGGTATGTAGTCATAGGATGAGGGGGAATGGTTTTATATTGAAGAGGAGAAGATTCGGACTAGACATCAGGAAGAAATCCTTCACAGTGCGGGTNATATCCTGGGCTGCATCTAAAGAACAGTGGCCAACAGGTCGAGCGAGGTGGTTCTACCCCTGTATACAACTCTTGTGAGACTTTGTCTGGATTATTTTGTCCAGTTCTAGAATCCTCAGTATAGGAAGGCTATGGAACTGTTGGAACAGGTCCAGAGGAGGGCCACAAAGATGATCAGAGAGCTGGATCGCCTCTGCTATGAGGACAGGCTGAGAGAGTTGGCACTGTTCAGGCTGGAGAAGAGAAGGCTTTTGGGAAACCTTATAGCAACCTTACAGTGCCTGAAAAGGGTGTACAAGAAAGCTGGGGGGAGACTGTTTACAAAGGTATGTAGTCATAGGATGAGGGGGAATGGTTTTATATTGAAGAGGAGAAGATTCGGACTAGACATCAGGAAGAAATCCTTCACAGTGCGGGTGGTGAGGTACTGTAACAGGTTGCTCAGGGAAGTTGCCCCTTCCCTGGAAGTGTTCAAGGCCTGGTCAGATGAGGACTTGGGTGGCCTGATCTAATGGGC
Organism: Piaya cayana; assembly: GCA_013389865.1. NCBI lineage: Eukaryota > Metazoa > Chordata > Aves > Cuculiformes > Coccyzidae > Piaya > Piaya cayana. The sequence continues at coordinate 23,942 of WAAB01021677.1, read as the reverse complement.
AGTGTCCCTGTCCATGGCGGGAGGTTGGACCTAAATGTTCTTTAAGGCCCATTCCAACCCAAACCATTTGATGATTCTATAATTCTATGATTCTATGTTTCTATGCTTTTTTTAAACTATTAGTATTTTTGTAAAGAAAAACACACTCAAAAATAATATTAAAAAGCTTTATCATAGCCATTGTCTTGCTTTTGCCCAATATTTGAATTTGAGGTTCACTTCTACTCCAGCCAGAAATCAGTGTCTGCAGTCATCTACAAGAAACCAGTTCTTCATATGGTACCAGCTAAGAGGTATCATTAACTTAAGAAGATTTGTGACAACTGGCCCAGCTGTGAATCATCAGCTGAAATCAAGTGTTGTCAAAGTCAAACTGAACATAAATGCGTTCAGATATTTTTAGGGGTTTTTGTTTGTTTTGGATTTTGTTTTGGATGGTACACAGTCCCTGGGCTGTACACTCTAATATGATAACAGAAGTTTAGGATCCTACAAACTGAGACAATATCATTTGATTCATTTCACTCAGGCCTCTTTCAGTTTACGTCTAATCACAATATCTGCATTTCCACAGCTGAGAAACTATTCTCTTTATCTTGCTATCTGTATATTAAAACAAAATTCAAATTACAAAAAAACCCCTACTAACTCATGTTTCTATGTGCACTTTCAACAGATATAAGACTAAGAAATACATTTTCTATCAGCGTCTTCAGTTTCAATGTTTCTATGAAAGAAACAACACTGAATATGGCAATCATTTTTCAAGCACTCCCACTTCATACTTAGCTGTGAAGACCATTACTTTCACACAATTTAAGAGAGAATTTGGGCTCAAGGAGGGTTAAATGAGTGGGGGAGAGAGAATGGACCTCATGTGCTGTAGTGCACAATGGTTTCCATGTATCACTTCTTAGTATGTGAGAAGCCATGATTTCTAACCCACTGATTTCATAAAAATGGTATTCAGTCCCTTTCTTTTGTTAGTTCTGACTACCAAAATTGCTGTTGTTTTGCCAGAAGGATAGCTGGGACATGGCTGGAGTGTCTGAGAATAGCTTGGGCACTGCAACAATCATGACATTAGTGACAGCGCTGTGGCTCATTGAACAGATATGGTTCAGTCTGGGCAGAGCAGAGAAAGCTCCACAGATTGAAAACAAGGAAGGGGACACCATCTGCCCTCTGAGGCCACTCAGCATTAATTTCCAGGAACAATGGCTTCTCCTAGGCTTTCCAAGAAGAAAACAGAAACTTTCTGTAGATTATTGAGCATCAGCCCCTGAATAAAAACTGTTCTGGGAGATTATGTGGTCTCACCCAGGCTGGATCTAAATCCTGGTCTGAAAGGGAAAGGCTAGTCACCTAAACAACCCATTTGTTAGTTCTAATTGTTAAAATGTCACCACAACTTTTGATAGAGTTAAAATATATCAAAGTAAATACTTTCCTCTATTTGTATTTAATATCCAAGTGCAATAAGCCACTTCGTGGGCCAGTGAACTGGAAAATGAAATTATTGTATTAATGTGACTTTTTCTTATGATAGGAATGCAGCATCATAAAAACAACAGCATATTGGGTTTTTTCACACTTGGAAATAAGGTCAAAACAATGAAAAGTTTTCTGAAGTAAAGTAAATGGAAGTTGTTTGAATTTTTTTCCTCAGCTTTGGCATTTTGTATGTACAGTTTGGAGAAGAACTGGTTTATGGCTGATTGAAACAGTCTTTCAGATGAATCCATGAATATGTGACCCTACGGCAGTACTCCTTGCTTATAGATGGTAACCATCACCCCCACAGCCTGCTTCATGGCCAACCTCAGCCTATACATCCAGCCCCAAGTGTCTTGTGCTCTGTACCTTGTTCCCCACCCTTGCTTCAGCTTTACATCCCCTGAAAGACCTCCTATGAAACCTACAGCATTTAAATAACTCTGCAAGTTATTTGCAAGCCCCAGTGCCCTCTGCCTGTTCTGCTTCTGGCTGGGGTGGTGGGACAGTCCCCAGCTGCAAGTCCCTACCATGGCAGGGCCCTGCCACTCTTGAGCTGTGTTGTGCCCCAAAAGGTTTTTGTGTTGAAAATTATTTTCACCAATGTTATTATCATCTTATATTTGTGGAAGGAAATGTGTCTAATCTAATTTTATTTGGTATCTTACATAATCCTTCCTAAGAAATAAGTTAAAAGTATTGGTACCAGTAGGAAACAGCACTCTAAGTTTCAATTTAGATCACAATCCTGCCACCTATAAGTTTTTTGTTAATATGAATTTAGTTCTTAAGAGATTTGGATTTTTTCCTTAAAACCATCTTGGTCATTAAATCTTTTACAAAACCTGATTTAAACAAATAAATCAGAGTAAATCAAAATCTCTTATTAATCACTGCATCGCTATATTTTACCATGGATGCTATTCCCAGTATGACCCCAAAGGCATTGAAAAATAATACCATCACATATTTATTCCAGTGCCTTTTGAGAGTTTAGGAATGTTTTAACAACTTGTAGATCTCTCAGCATTACATTTTTTTTCCTTTTCTAGATTCAAAAAAGTTTAATGAGCATTAACAATTACAACTATTAGACAGATCCAAAATTTCCTCTCACAATGCCAAAAACTTTTACTGTGCTTAGTAGGCCAGAGTAAGATTGGAAATACTTCAATTTTTTTATTATGGGAAATGGTTCCTTTTCCTCAGAAAGGTAATCATGAACTGGCAGGTATGGGCCACCAACAATCAGTGAGACCAGTAGTGAACATTATGCAAAAATACTCATGAAATTATCTTGCATAGTAATCTACTGGTGGATGGCTACAAATAGCACTGAAATTGCCAGATTTCTAGACTTGTTCATAAATAATTCACAGATGCCCAAAAATGTGTCAAATTGTATGTTCACAGTGATTTAAATAACCTTTCAGAGGTTATGATCTTTGCCTCAAGTTAGTAGCACCTCTGCTGACATCAGAAAAGATGTCAGGAATATCCCAGTAGGAACCTGAACCCCAACTTCATATATGTCTTTGGTAAGTTTGTACTTCTTGGTGTTACAAGATGACAACTAAGAGAAAGACCAGCACAACTTAAGTTTTGATGTTGTTCTTTTTAAACTCTCCTTTCTATAGCTGGTTAGTCCCATGGATATTTAAAATACAGTAAGTGCTTCCTGGAAGGCCTAGGTGTTTCTTATGAACCTGAATTCAGATGTCTGCAATCTTTCAGCATATTCTTGACTGATCGATTAGAGAGCTAGCTCCTGCCTTACCCCTGCGATCAGTAGGGTAACATTCAGGTGTGCTCAGGATATCATAGAATCCATAGAATCACTAGGTTGGAAGAGACTCACAGGATCATTGAGTCCAACCAATGTGTTAAAAATCTTTAACTTAAGAAAGTAACAAAGGCCACTTCTATCCTTATTGTCAAGGAAAGTAGTCAGTATGATCCTTGTTTCACAGCAGTCTAATAATAATACCAGATTGTCAAACTCCCTAGACCAATTACATACCAAAAACATGCAGAGGACTGTTCAGAAAAATGGAGTGCTAGACAGCTACAAAGGAGATGACTGTGACTTACCTCTGGACTGAATAGAACCAAAATGTACCGTGGGATATGGAAGATCCTGTTAACTTGCTTCTTCCCACAGCTGGAGGTCTGGATTTCCTGGGATTCTGGTACCAGAAACATGAGATAGTTTGAAGACAGAAGCCTCTGTTGGGCTACACGGAGCTTAACATGAGCAGTGAGGTTATAGCTAATGTTTAGGTTAGAGCAAGAGGAAAGGCTTAGGAAATAGCACAGATGTTTCAAGACCTTTTTCATTGTCTAGGGTTTTACAGTCTCTCATATGTCTCAAGAACATACTACCTAAATGAAAAATATTTTAGGGAGGAGATGAATGCCTACCCACCTACCCCTCTCACCTCATGAAGCTGGGGAATAGAATCATGTTTCTTAATAATTAGGACACTCAGTCATGAGGATTGAACAGTGTCTCTGGTTTCTTGAGCTGATTAATCATACTACTCATTGAATTGAAAGCACATGATAGAGAAGCCAGCAGGCAGAGGTGCTAAATTAGACCTGGAACAAGGAAGAACTGATCAGAGATGTTAAAATATCAGAAGCTTTGGTTATAGAGAGTGTAAGATAATTGAATACAAAGAGGAGAGCAAGGTGAAAAACAGGACTGCAACCCTGGACGTTGGGAAAGAAGATATCGACATTTTCAGAGATCTACTTAGAAGAATCCATTTGATGTAACCCTGGAAAGAAGAACAACTTGTTGCTATTTGAGAATAACATCTTTCAACCTCCTAGCCTTTAGGAAATAAAGAAAAGGAGGAAAAATACGTGCCTGGATGAGCAAAAAGCTCCTAAATGGACTCATGTATAAATGGACTCAGGTATAAAAAGAAACAGTGCAAGAGGTGGAAACAGTGACAGGTGATCCAGGAGGAGTTGCTATCCAGTATTGCAGTGACAGGGTAAAAGAAACTGCGTTGATTTTCTAGCCAGGTGGAGCTGGATTGGCAATGGATGTGAAGGGTAACAAGAAAGGATTCTACATGTACTTGAGCAGCAAAAGGAAGAATCAAAGTAAGTGTGGGAGTGCTGCTGAAAGCAGCAGGGGTACTAGTGAGAAAAGGAAAAGGCCAAGGTGCCTGTTGTCTTCCTTTACTAAGTCTTTACCAGTAAAGCCAGCCCTCAGGAATCCCAGAACCCATAGACCAGAAGGGAAGTCTGGAATAAAGAAGACCTACCCTTTGTGCTGTAGGACTGGGTTAGGGAGCACTTAAATGAACTCAATACACAGAAGTCCTTGGGGCCTGACAGATTGCATACACAAGTTCTGAGGGAGCTGGCTAATATAATTTTAAGGACACTCTTGGCTATCTTTGAACAGTTACAGCAATGGGGAGGGGCTCCAGAGACTGTAAGAGAGTAAATTATGCTCCTGTATTCAAGAAAGCCAAGGGGATACCCAGAGAATACAGGTCTGTGAGTCTTATCGCCCTCGGTCCCTGGGAAGGTAACAGAGAAAATCCTCTGGAAAACATTTCCAAACACATAAAAACCCACAAAATAAATGGTCATTGAGATTAGTCAGGGAAGGGGAAGTCATACTTATCCAACCTGATAATTTTCTGTAATACAAAAAGCTGACTTTCTTAATGGACAAAGGGAGAGCAGTGGATGTTACTTTAGTAACAACTTTAGTGTAAATTCTTTCACACTTTTTCTCATAATATTACTACAGACAAGTTGATGAAGTATGGGTTGGAGATGTATGCAATGAGGTCCACTGAAGACTGAATGAATGATGACACCCAGGGGGTTGTGAGCATTGGTACAAAGCCCATTTGGAGACAAGTCACTAGTGGTAATCACAGAGTCAATACTTAGGCCAATATTCTTCAACATCTTCATTGCTGACTTGGATGATGGAGTGCAACCTCAGATAGTTCTCAGATGATACAAAATAAAGAGGAGTGGTTAATATATTACATAAATGTGCTGCTATTCAGAGCATCCATTACAAGCTGAAGAGTTGGGCAGAAAGGAATTTTCTGAAGTTCAACAAAGGGATTAATAAAGTCCTACTCCTGGCAATGGCTTAGTCACTGCTTCAGCTAAGAGGCTGGAAATCAGCTTTGCTGAGAAAGATCTTGGAGTCCTGGTGGATACTTAGCTAAATCACGAGCCAGCAAGGCTCAGTGTAAAAGGCAAATGGTATCCTGAGCTGCATTGGAAAAAGCATTACCACCACATTGACTGGTGACCCTTCTTCTCTGATCAGCACCCAAAGACCATATCTGGAGAACTGTGTCTAATTCTGACCTCAAAGGTCAAATACAAATTAAAAAGCAGTATATTCCCTGTCAACACAGGAAATCCTTTTTACAATTACAGTTGTCAAATAGTGGAATACATAACCCAGAATTGTTAAGGAGTGTCCATCTTTGGCAATATTCAGCTTCTGACTGGTCACAGTGCTGGATAACCTGCTCAAAGTGACCTCACTTAAGTAGGGGGGTTAAAGTAGCTGATCTCAAGAGATCCCTTCCAACCTAAATGATTCTGTGATTCTGTATTTCTAAGGAACAAAAATCTCAGTGGTAATTCTAGGAGGGGAAACCACCACTTCATCATGCTATTCTAAATCAGATGACTGTCGAAATTAAAAAATCCTGTTGGTTGAACTAGCCCTGTCACCATGACCTGACTGGTAGAAATTGCAGCATAAATTTAGAGAAAGGGAGTGTAATGAACGCATCCATCAATATTTATTTACTTTTATGGATACATTGTGTCTTTCCCCTATGTAATGAAATGCACACCTAAAGCTTTGTTTGAGTTCCGACCTTATCCTGATGTGCTGGATTAACTTTTAGTTTTTCAATTATCTTTCTCTACCCAGCCCCCTCAAGAAAGATACTAGCTGCACAAATTTATCTTCTCTGTGCTGTAACCATAGCAACACAAACAGTTCATTTTCTGTCTCAAATAATGTGCACGACTGTGTCTGACTAACAATTCAGTGAGGACATTGACAAATGATCTCAGTATTCAGGCAGACATTTAAAATATGCAGATATTTGTCTGAATTCTAATATAGCCAATGGACACTCAAATGATAAAGTGTGCAATTCTCAAGTAAAATGAGAAAACTTTTCCTGAGGATAATTTTCATTGAAGGTTTCAAAACAGATATATTTTGAGTGATGAATGTTTTCAGTGAGACATTCTCTTCTAGAGATCACAGATACTTTGTTGAAATGTTAGAACTTGTTGGTTTTAGACATCGTCTTTTCTTTATTAGCTAGCCATCAAGGGAGGCAAAGGAAAAAGCTTTCCTCCCTTCCTACTTTCAACATCCCATCACCCCTACACCTGCCCTAATAACTGAATATTCAACAAAAAAAACCCAAAAACCTTTTGAAAGGCTGAGCAGAAATTTTTTGTGTTGTGGAAGGCAACATGGGGTCCACCAGCATCATCATTAATCTGATACAGAAACAAGAGGTATCTGCCTCTTGCATGTTAAATATTGACCTTCCTGGTGAGAATTAGTGTGTTAGTCCCTCAGAGGAACTGCATGTCAACTAGGAGCTGAGCACATTTTCACAGTAATTTTGGTTACATGCTGAAACACTTTTACCAGAAAAGCTGTGGAATGTCCATAGCTGGAAACCTTTGATGAGGCTTTGAGCAACCTAATATATCTTTGAAGTTCTCTCTGTCTTGAGTGGGATTTGGACTAGATGACTTTAAGAGATGCCCTTCAATCTAAATTATTGGGTAATTCAAAGCCAATTGCTTCTGTTCATGTGAGTAATACAAAATTGTTCATAAATGAATAAGCATTTAGTTTCTGTTCATACGCAGTAGACTGTTACTAGAGAGACAAAGGTGAAAGGCCCCTTATTGCATAATTAATCTATTTCAGTACTGTCCAGGTCCCTGAGTTCATTGTTTACTGTTAAAATAGCATTGCATTTCAAAAACACATTGCTTCATTTATAATGCTTCCTATCCTCTTGCTGGTAACACAGAAAACTGTCAATGTTACATGCTTGCAGCTACTCTTCAACATTGGTCTNGTTTCTCCCCTGATACACTGTCATAACTGACAGGGGCTGTCATATGGGATGAACTTCTCTTGCTTTATTTCTTTCCTGTTGTATCACTTACATAACAGCATTTCCCATGCAATTAGAATTTAAATAATGACTTCAGCAAGTTGATAAAACAAGATGTACATGAGGATAAATGCTGCTTTTGTATTAACTGCTATAAGAAAATGTACTGGGTATCCAACATCTTTATTGATGCTAAAAAAGATCAAATCCTTCCAAGCAGAAAAAAAACCAGAACAAAAGTGCAAAAATACTTCCTGAAGTATTATTTGCACAAGTAAGTGTTTTCCTTTGTCATTCTTATTACAGGGAGTGATGAGGAAAGGGGTAGAATCAGCCAGGAAATAAGTACTTGGCCTCAAACCTGGTGTAAGGAGCATAAGTTTGTGGGTTTTTACCCTGGGTTAGCCTACACAACACCAAACTTTCTGACAAATGATGGAGTCCACCTGTGCTCAAAAGGTTAAAGGGTACTTACAAAGAAGAGAGCAGGAATTATTAACACAGCTTCAAACTAGCATGAAAGGGTAGGGGGACAAAACCAGGCTTGATAGAAAAATCCTAGGAAGAACACTCCAGTGTCTGTGGGATAGTGAACCAGCAAGATCCTTTGATCTGCCACCTCAGAGGAAGTGCAAGAGAGCACTCCAAGTGGCAGCAAAGATGCAAATGTTATTAATGGGTTAGAAACTGCAGTAAGTAGTCACTTAGGAATTAAGACTGTTCCATTCAGGAGCATAGTGGGATCAACAGCCCAACTGAAGTGCATCTACAACAGTGCACACAGCATGGCATCAAACTGGAGGAACTAGAAGTCATTGTATGGCAAGAAAATTTTGATATTATTTGCACTACAGAAATGTAATGGGATGACTTACGTAACTGGAGTGCTGCCATGGATGTCTATAATCTCTTCATATAGAAGACAGACCAGGAAAGAGAGGCAGTGGGGTATCCCTCTGACTTAAAGAGTGTCTTTAGTGCCCTGAGTTCAGTGATCATGATGATAGGCTTGAGTGTCTATGGGTAAAAATCAGTGGAACACCCAATGAGGCATATATCATGGTAGGAGTCTGCTTTAGACCACCCAGCCAGGAAGAAGAGGCTGATGAGATGTTCCACAAGCAAGTGGGAGAAGTCTCTCAGTAGCTCTTGTTCTGGTGGGAGACTTCAGCTTACCAGATGTCTGCTGGAAGTATAATACAGCAGAGAGGAAAGAGTCTAGGAAGTTCCTTAAGTGGGTGGAAGACAAGATCCTGACACAACTGGTGAGTGAGCTACATAGGAAGGCACCCAACTGGAGCTGGTTTTTGTGAACAGAGAAGTGAAATGTGACAGTTGGAGGACACCTGGGGCATAATGATCCTGAGATGATAGAATTCTCAGTTCTTGAAGAAGCAAGGAGGGATGTCAACAGAACTGCAACCTTGGACTTCTGGAGAGCAGACTTTGGACTGTTCAAAAGGCTGTTTAATAAAGTTCTTTGGGAGGCAGTGTGATGGGTTTGATTTTTAGACCCTCCTTAATAGCCAGGTTGTGGCTGAGAAAGAACTACATTTCCCAGTATTCCATGCAATTTTCTACGTGAACTGGGGTGTAAATCAGCAAGGTCAGACACTCCTCCCTCTCTCTCTTCTCTTCCGGGAGCCCTGGGAGTTGGTGGTGCTGCTGTCGGTCTGCTAGCGTGTGNTAAAGAGCAAAGGATTCCAAGAGGTCTGAATGCTCTTTAAGAAGGAAATTCTGGCAGCATAAGAACAGGCCATCCCTATTTGTCAAAAAATAACCACGGGACGTTCAGGTTAGACATCAAGAAATTTTTTTTCACTGAAATTGTTGTCAGACACTGGAACAGGCTGTCCGTGGATGTGGTTGAGCCACCATTCCCAGAGGTATTTTAAAGACTGCTATATGAAGTACTCAAGGATATGGTTTAGTAGTGGACAGGTACAGTTGGACTCAATCTCAAAGGTCTTTTCAAACCAAGTGATTCTATGATTCTATGATTATTTAGCTCCCCAGCTCCAAGAAACAAGTGTTCTTAGTTTGTAATCATAGAGGTCTTGTAGTGAGCTGCCTGATTTTAAAGTTAAAACCAAACCAAAAACCCAAACAAGCAATCAAATAATACATCAAATGTATAAAAATACTCTAAACCAACGATTTGTGTGACTGTGTCCAGGCAGAACAATGAGGTTAACACATACTAAATGTGTTCTTTGTTAAATGAAAGTACATTTCAAGTCTAGCATAAAAACAGTGGTCTTGAATAGGTTAGGGAACAGTTCTAAATACTAAAACTAATAAACTCTGGACTCCAGAAGACATTTTCATCTCAGCATGATCACAATTAGAAAGAGTGAGCCTCTTACAATCTTGGCTTTACTGTTGTGATGGTAATTTTTCTGCAGTAATTTCCACCTTAATTTACCTTAGTTTGTGGTTCAAGTAGAAGTTTTTTTCTTTATTTTTTTTCTCTTGCCTGAATTGAAAGCTCAGAACACTATCTGAAAAGGGAACCATATCCTGATTTGTGCATAGAGAAAAAACAGATGCAAAAAATTAAACATATTTGGTAATTTTGATAATTCTAAATGTTGCCAAAAAGAAAGTGAACACATGATCTCTGCTGCAAGATTTATGGACAAGAAAACTTTTTGAACAAGGTCTATTCAGGCAAACATCAGGAGATGAAATACATACTAGTAGCCTCTTGGACAACACCTCACTCACTGGATCAGAAGTGTGGTCTTGATGTGTCAGTGTCCTTGCTCTTGCCCCTCCCTTGCCTATGCCCTTATGTCATTCATTTCTGAATACAACTGTACTTTGTAAATATGGGTGTGTATGTGTGTTTCTCCTAAATGTATCTGCATTTATGTAGTTCAAGAATGTCACTAAGATTTAAATAGTCCCATTGAACAATCTCTAGCCTTGTTACTCATCCATAACCCTGTAGGAAACAAAGGAAAGAAACACACAATTAAAAAAAAAATGTCTAGCATATACACTTTGTCAGAAAAGTTCATCTAGCTAAACTAAAGAAATTATTGGTTATGTAAAGAGCAGCTACATCAAGCAGTGTTGTCTGAGGCAATTTATTTTTGAGTTATTGTGTAAAATAAGAAGAGAGTGAAAATGAATTCTGATTACAGGAAAGGGTCTCACATCCACCACCCAACACTACCAATGAAGTAAATAATTTCACATTGAAAAGGTATTGTAAGTTCCCTTTCCACTTTCTAACAGCTTTCTCATTGTGATTCGTCACTCCACATACACACACACATTTATATGGAAGGGAGGAAACTCATAACTAATCAGAGGTCAGAAAGTCAAGGGGACACATTTAAGCTCAGAGTCCTGTGTGTCTCAAAGAAATATTTAACCTGATGGGAAAAAAAACAGAACAGGTTTTTCGTAAAGAGGACCTGTTATAGGCAAGACACAGGCAAACTGTTCATAGGGAACATATTCTTCCTTTTACAGGGAGAAATACAGGTTCAGCTTAGAGGTCATGGATGCTTTTATAGAATCAGAAGAAAAAGTCTGAACATTTAAGGGGAAAAAAACCAAGAAATCAAGGGTTGGGAAATGGATTGGCAGAGTATAATACGGATGGAGGACACAATTTATTTGTCTTTCTGACAGGCTGGTAAAACTATCTGGAAAAGCTGAGTTGACATCTGTTGGCAGGAATGATGACAGGCTATCCTGAGAAGGTTAAGAGGGTGTCTAGGCTTCAGGGCCAGCTCTTAGGGGATGATGCACGCCTAAGACTGGTTCTCTAAGTACCTAAAACCTCACCAGGAAAAAAGTGCTACTTGCACAGAAAACACCTGGTCTGCCAGCAGATTTGCTAATGGATAATAGGCAGATAAATTGCTGTGTATATCCCTTTCATCTCACTGCCACCTTACTTCTTAGATAGCAGATGCCAGCCCTCTGTCACAAATGCGTATTTAAACTTTTTTGTGAACCATGTCACAGATGAGGAGGAAGCTCATGTTCTCTGAATGTGTCAGGCAGGGGATGAACTCTCAGTACCCAGCTATTCAGGCTGACAGGTGGTAAAGCAAGAATCCAAGAGGTCTTCAGAAAGAATAGGAAGAAATATTTTTTTTTAAGGGGCAGGAAAGTGAGTAGAAAGGAAAGTGAGTCTTGGGAGGATTTGTGTGTTTATATAGACGTGGAATGGAGGTGGGAATGCAAGCTGCTAAATTTCCCCCTTTTGTGTGTATTCTTATCCAAAATACTTGATACACAAATTTGTTAGGGGGAGAAAAAAGAGCATAAAAAGGGAGAATATGCAAAAAATGAGTTAAGAATTTTCTCCCTTTTAATCCTGACATTTATTTTTTATTCCCTATGTAGCAACAGTGATGATACAGTGGAAAAAAGTGATTTTTTGTTTCCTATCTTTGCATAACCTTGGTGTTTGCTGCAGATTTTTTTTAATTTGTGGAAATTATGACAGAACGTATCCAAATGCAATAAGGCAGGCCAGGGTTACAGGTTAGCAAAGCAGATGGAAGACTGCATTTGAAACCAACTATCTCATCAGGAGAGAAAGGACTGTAGACTGCTCTAAAAAGTGGAAAATTGAGACTGATTGCAGACTCCTTCATTCCCCCAACTCCAAGCTTCCTGAGTAGCAAAGGTTTATGGGATAAGAAATCCCTTTCCTCCTCATTTGGTTTGGGAGAGACAGGCGCCAGGGTGGTGATTTCCCAGCTAAGTAAGAATAATTTAGTGTTAAGGCTATTATACCCTTGGAAGGTATACCTTGCTTGGGAGGAAGGGAAGGGAAGGGAAGGGAAGGGAAGGGGGGAAGGGGGGAAGGGGG
>WAAB01021677.1:0-11054 GCA_013389865.1 Piaya cayana | reverse complement strand
TCCTCCTAATGTCTAGCCTAAATCTCCCCTGGTGGAGCTTGAGGCCATTCCTTCTTGTCCTGTCCCCTGTCACTTGGGAGAAGAGGCCAGCTCCCTCCTCTCTACAACCTCCTTTCAGGTAGTTATAGAGAGCAATGAGGTCTCCTCTCAGCCTTCTCTTCTCCAGCCTAAACAACCCCAGCTCTCTCAGCCGCTCCTCATAAGGCCTGTTCTCCAGACCCTTTACCAGCCTTGTCACTCTTGAATTTAGTTTTCAATAGGAATGGTTGGACTCGATGATCCAGTGAGTCTTTTCCAACCTGGTTGTTCTATGATCCTATGATTCTATGATTCTAAGATTCTAATTATGTGTTAGATGAATACTCTAAATATACTATAGGTATGAAAAATTTTGCCTGAATGAAACATTTGCACCACTTGAAAAGAAATCAGTGTTAGTTTAAAAAAAAAGGAGTATATTGCTTAATGGGATAAGATTTGATAAATACTAGGATGCAGCATGTTATTGTGCTAAAGGTAATATCAACTCTATATAAGGTCACTCATAAAATTCCACAGAGTTTAATAGGTTAAAATTAATCAATATTTTAGTGCAATAGTAATACAAAATAATTGAATGTTTTTGAAAATTTCTGATGACAGTATAGTTTAGACCTTAAAACTCTAGAAGGCAATTAGGTATATTACAAAAAGTACTCAATGATCTCAGGAACTGGGGAAAAAGATGAGAATAATCTTACTGTTGTAAAATGTGAGCTCAAAAATTTAACAGTTGGTGATGTTTAGGAGCACTGGCTGGCAGTTTTGGAAGAGAAAAAGATGCATTTGCACTATAGAAAATTGGAGTAACTGTAAGTCTTTAGGATGAGAATGAAGAAGATATGGGTGTATATTTGCATCACATAGCTATAGAGGAATAGAAGTACTAGCACCAAAATTTTCATAAATTCTAATTATAGCAGGTTCAGAGAAAGACCAACTTTTTCCAAAAGGATTGTGGAAAATACTTTTCTATTCATGATACTAAAAGATTCTTCTAGGTTAGGTTAGCAAAAAGAAACTTGAGAGAGAATATAACACTTGATATCAATAAAAATAAAGGGCTCAACTCAATTCAGACAAACATTTTCCAATTCCAGTCACATTCTGTAGAATGAAATAAACTATGAGAACACAACATAAATTTCTTATTATTTAAAAGGCTAGGATACTTATCCATTTTAAAAATAAGAATAGAAGAAATTATGTCATTCATCTCAATGTCAGAAATTCTTAAGTCTTTCAGACTTATTCAGATAAGATTATTCAGTCCTCAGACATAATACAGCCTCCTATATGCTTGGGTGAATGGAACCAAACACAAATGTATTGAGTGTGCTGTTGCAGGAAATTCACAGCTTGGGCAGTAATAGCTTGTACAAAGAAAATTCCTTCATACAAATGGACTCAGTGTCATAGTTTGATTTTGACCACTTCAGAATAGCCAGATTGTGGCTGAAAAAAAACTACAATTCCCAGGTATCCCATACAACTTCCTTCTACGTAAATCAGGGTGCATTGTGGGGGTCGGACACTTCTTCTTCCGGTTCCCTCTCCATCTTGNAATTTTACCACTGAACCACCAATGTAGTATGTTAGTTACATATAGTGTTAATACATTATATATAATCACTAAAGCATTTTCGGCCTTTCTTTTCTTCCCCTTATCTCTCTCACGTTTGTAACAGGGGGGTGAGGGTTGGAAGAAAGGGGGGGCTGCAATATACTGTGAGGGTTTTGGGGAGAGTTTTAACTCAAAACCATTACACTCAGTTTCTCTCTTATTCATCTTCCCACGGCAGCTGCCCCCCAGACTGATGGAAGCTATTGTATTGTAGAAGGCAAAATCAAAATATTAACATTTTTCCCAGAAGAGGATTAAGTGCTTCATTAAGGCATAACTTCCACCTAAGGAAACCCTGATTTTGTATGCAGTTATCAGAACAGTAATAGTTAACTGAATAATATATGAGCAAATGCATATCACAGGAAGGGGTCTCTGAGGGGAGACCTTATTGCTCTCTACAACTATCTGAAAGGGAACTGTCACCTCCCAAGTGACAGGGGACAGGACAATGTGGAATGACCTCAAGCTCTGCCAGGGGAGGTTCAGGCTGGACATTAGGATAAAATATTTCATGGAAAGGGTCATTGGGCACTGGAACAGCCCAGGGAGGTGGTTGCACCATCTTCCCTCAAGGTGTTTAAAAGACAGGTGGATGAGATGCTGAGGGGGGTGGTTTAGTGTTTGATAGGGATGATTGGACTCGATGACCTGGTGGGTCTTTTCCAACCTAGTGATTCTGTTATTCTGTGAATTTTGTCAGTCTTGCTTGATGCAGCTGAATCTTGTGCTGACACAAATTTAGTTGGAATCCACTGCTTTTCCCTGAAATTCTGAATCATGGGACTAGGTAGCATATAAGGGGGTATATCACTGTTTTCTCCACCTGGACCAAGTAAGTCTAAGGGAGAAGTTCTTGCTGTGTATTATTAGACATCAGAAGAGAGTAGCATAGAAAGAAGTATCTCAGGACATAAAACGAATCATGGTAGCCTTCTAGTTAGCTAGAAGGCTTAGTACAAGGGACCAGTTTAACCTGGTCTTATAAAGACTTGTTGTAATCTTCAAGTTATACAGCTTCTTAAATCCCTTCTGAATTTGTCCTGTCATAACATAACTGATAATCTCCCTCTCTGACATGAAAACAGATGTTCAGAGAAGAAAGGGTCTGAGTTTGTTACAGGTTGTCAACTTTCTCTTGTAGATAGATGTTTATGATCTAGAGACTATGTCTGGAAATCAATGCACCGAAACTTGCTCTGTTTCAGTGAGATAGTACTGTAACAAATACCTTTTAAACAAGTTGCTGGTTTTTTTGGAGAACTTATTGGATGAGTTCTTACTGTTAAAATTTTTTTAAAGTTCATTATGAAATTAAAATAAAGCAAATAGATGTGAATGCATGGCTTGTGGGATTTCTTATGTTCATACATGAGGGGACTAAGAATTCTCATTTAAGAAGCTTTTAATTTGCTTAATGTTTCTATTTGCTTCTAAAAATTTCAAACCTGTCCTCAAAAAATAAACTTAATAGCACAATAACTCACATTCATAGAAATCAAACATTTTCTTCAAAATGTATTCTTCAGTAGTTTGAAAGTTAAGTTCTTAAGCTGAGTCAAATTATAACATCTGTAAAAAAACTTTCAGAAAGATCTAGTGTTTCATATCAAACACATAAAACGTCCTAAGGTAGTTGATTTTTGTTGACTGATAAATGAAAAAGAGCCTGGTGAAGAGTGAATAAAGAGACTGGCTTACTTTAGAAACTTTTATGGCTTTGTATTGTGATTTACAAGACAGTTGTTTCTAGGTACATATTAAATATCCACACAAAACTGAAGAAGTAAGTATCAGCATTAGAAGTCTTAGGTCAATTAGGTAGACTCACCTGAAAAGTCTTGGTTTAACATATGTTTGAAGTAGTTTGTATCATGCTTCTCTCAAGATTCTAATATCATTAGGTTGTCCCTGAAGAAGCCTTCAGTCTCTATTTTCTACACATGACTATGCCACCGGCTCTCAGAACTTCTTTCCATATGTGTTTAGTTTCATAATCGGTTATCTACTTTATTTCATCACACTTCCTAAGCTCTTTCCATAAGTCTGCCTGGAAAGGGGAATGTGCTTATTGGAAAGAAATAGTCGCATAAGTTAGAAGTATATTGGTCACATAGACAAATGATTGCCTTCCTCTTGCTTCTAGTTTCAGTCTTTGTTGAAAAGATATAAGGTGGGCCTTAAGTTTGTGACTCATTTACTTCTATGGAGTCATCTCAGTGGATATTGGTTTTGACTTGCCAGATGGATTAGTAAAAGCTCTACATTAATGTTAACAGTAGGCTGATATTTCTCTGAAGACTTTAGAAAGACATAAATTTTGTGATGGATTGATGGCTTCAGCCCTTCAACTAGTTCTAATCTCTGAGAAGAAATTTCATAAGCAAGATCTACCAACATTACAGCACAAAATCAAAGTTGTGCTACCTTCAAGACTGAGGAGGTTTGGGTTTTTTTTTAACAAGGTAATTAAAATCAAAGTTGTTTGCAGTGCTGCCTCTCTACTTACAAACGTTGATCAACAACATAAATCAAGAAAGTCTGATTCAACTGTAAATCCTGATGGTTAAACTTTAAATGTCAAAGCTTCTTTTACAATGTATTGATGTCTTAAGCTGTTAGTACTTTGCTATTGGAAGGAGAGTATACAGATCTGCTTACTAATCTGCAATGCAAATACATTGCATTGACAGCTTATATTTCTATGCATTTATTTCAGTTGGGAATCACTGCTTGGAACTGCAAGTCTTCTGATTTGTCTAATTTATGGAAATAATGTAAGCATCCATGCTGTTCTCAAAAATAAACTCATAAGCAAGAAATCTAACATATTATGTTATGAACTGAGAATATTTTTTGTTCATTACTATTGAGAGATTAACTATGGCTAGACTTTAGTTTGTGAAATTTGATAATAGATCTGTATTTCTCAAGAGGATATATCTTAATTCAGTGAAAATTAACCTGCTTCATGAGCTGGAATTCAATGCATCAAAATTAGAATAAAATAATTTGTCCCTTGGAGGATTAATAGAGGGAAAACCATACAGGACTGGACAAAATATGAATAAACAAATTAACTGCATAAAAAATTTCTCTGAAGAATTATAGCAAGAAAGTCTTCAGAAAGAGGCCATTAGGAGTGACAGACAGTTACTTGTCAGAATGTATCTTCCAGCTTTACTCTAGACCTATTCTTTTTCATCATTTTTGTAATCATCAATGCCATGTTAATACATCTTATGTTATTGTTCTAAATTTTTTGTTGATTTGAAAAGGGACACTCCTCAGAAAAAAAACCAAAAACAAAACAAACAAACCTAACCTGGATGAGTAACAGAGTTAATTGTTGAAATTCCTTTTTTTTTTTTTCTTGAATATAGAAAGAAAACATTTGGGAATGCAATGTTGTGTATCAGTACAAACACACTAGAATAAGACTACTGGTATGTTCTGTTAAGACTTCATTCTCTTGACCTATGAATACAAAAAAATAGGCAGAAATTTTACACGCTATGTCTCTGAGTCCGATGATTTTCTTTAGAAGGACATTTTTATTCAGATACAAATTATTTCATATGTCTCTGTTTAAAATTTTTTATTGTCTCAAGGATTCTTCTTGCTATGCTTTCAACAGAATGTGTCAGCAGATTGTGAATGTTTTTAATTTCTATCACTAACGAATTCTGAGATTTTTTTCTTCTTTTTGATGTGACAAGGAAAAGTCAATAGATTTTGATTTGACTTTCTCATTTTGGCAGACAAATCTCAAAATCAATTACCTGCATGGTCCTAATTAGAATGAAGTCTAGGGTAGAAGACAATAAAGAATATAATGCCCAAATAAAATTATCAGGGATATGCCCATATCCTTGTACTTTTCATTTAAATTTGCTGAATTCAAGGCCCACATACACTTTTTCTAAGACTTGCTTATGTTATGCAGATACTATTAAACACTACAGTGGTGCTACAGGAAGAATGTTGACTTGCTTAAAAAAAAATAAAAAAAATCACCACCTTTGGTTTAGTAAAAGCTGTTCAGGGTCAGACTGAACTTGTGTTCCAGCCATTAAGATTTTTTGTTCTTATAAATAATCTGTTACTCAATAAGCAAGAATAATGATTGTGTCATGGTCCCATCTCACATCACCACATCCATTACAGTAGAAAGCAGGCTTACATAATTGAAGCTATACAATAGGAATGATTAACAATAATGATAATAAATGTTTCCCTCAATTGTAATGTAATATCTGTACTGAGAATTTATTTGAAAAGGAAGACAATCTATCACCTACTGTAGGATCAAATATGTTAATGTTACAATTTAAGGATTAGGTTTACTATTTACCTGCACTGTAAGTCTACGTATTTAATCAGAATCTCTGTGTTTGCATTGGTATAAGTATTCCTTCCTCAGCTAATAATTAACCAGAAAACAGCCTATCTGGAGTTAGTCTTTAATAAAGTAAACAATCTGATGCCCAGAGTGAGGTTGTATGAAATTTGTAAAATTTTTTTCCAACAATTTGAAGGGTCACTCTTTGCAGTGTTTGCTGACCGCATATTAATATTTACCTAAAGATCAGTTACCTAAGGATGAACTCTGAACTCTGTTTCCAAAATTAAACTTACGTATTGTGAAAGACATGTGTATTATAAATATACACAAAAGATGATTGATATCTTTTTCATAAGTCTTGCTATTTTGATATAACAGTACATTTCAACTTCTTGACTTTGCTCTTGGGAAGCTCCATGCTTCATTTATTTCCAGAAACAGGGAAAAATAGGTGCCTATTAATCTAATTTGAGGTACCACTGGGGAAGGAAAAACCATGTTGTGCTACATGTATACATCTTTCTCTCAAAATAGTCAATAAACATATTTAATGCAATTATATGTCTAAATTATTTACTGAACAGCTCGGGACAAAGTCATCTCTGCATTCCAGTCACTCAAGTTGGATTATTGCTCTAAACGAGGGTGGTTAAAATCGAAACTGTAGATGCATGTTTTATTAATATAAAAATGACTTATTTCTAGCCAGGCTGGAGATCCCTCCCATTTTTAATTATTCAGTGATTCTAAAGGCATCACTAAAAGCAGTAAGCAATTTTTTTCAAACTTACAGGACCTAATTTGCTAAACACTTCAGGTAATGGAAAAAAACAACCAAAAGCAAGGTGTTGAAAAGTATTTCAAGCCTTAAACCTCTCTATGGTCTGTCATCAGCTGTTGGTATACAGGAATGATTGGTGCTGGTGAAAAGTGAGAACTTTTTGAACTAGTATGTCCTAATAAACCACTCACCATGACTCTGTTAAACTTAAGAAATAACAAAAGACTTTCATTCACTGACCAAATACCCAACAGTAATGACAGAATACTGTGACAGAAAAATACCCTACTTCTAGAAGAACTAAAAGCCTTTTGTCTTCACAACAACTTGTCAGAAAAACTACAGGTTTTGAGATAAAATATTTCTTTCAATAAATGATAATTTAGAGAATGCCTTTGATACAATTTCCTACTTAAAAATAAGGTGTTGCCAGATTGTTAAAAAATAAGCAACACTTTACCCAGACAGTTTAATTAATCTCATTACTTACCCAGATATTCTTAACCTCTGTTAAGGCTATGGATTACCAAAGATCACCTCTCCAGTGGGTTAAGAGCTCAGATCAAAGTATTCAACATGACAAATACTACTCTAACTTTTTAAATCCTCTTTAATGCTGCATATGTCTTCCAAAGCTGCCATCATACTGATAATTATGTCCTCCATTTTTCATTCTATACATTTTATACTTTAAAAAAATGAATGCTTCTTATTTATCAGGTTGCTTCAGGAACCTGTACCCTCTACACAAGTTAGCTCCAAACAGTTTTTCATATTTACTCTTTCGCTTTCATTGGAAAAACTGAACAGCATTTTCTGTAATATTTGAAGTGTTAGCACAGTAGAAGTGTTTCAAACTTGTGTACTTGAACTGCCAGGGAAACAGAGATCAACACTGGGGATGATTCATTACAATGCTCGTCATAGGAAATAGCTTTTATTTAAGAACCAGCTCTAATCAGTGCCATAAGAAGTCATGTAAATTCCCACAGGCACTACACATAGAATCATAGAATCATAGAATCATAGAATCATAGAATCACCAGGCTGGAAGAGACCCACCTGATCATCGAATCCAACCATTCCTATCAAACACTAAACCATGCCCCTCAGGACCTCATCTACCCGTGCCTATAAACACCTCCAGGGAAGGTGATTCCACCACCTCCCTGGGCAGCCTCCCGCAAAGCCAAGTGACCCTTTCCATGAGAAACTTCCTCCTAATGTCTAGTCTAAATCTCCCCTGGTGGAGCTTGAGGCCATTCCTTCTTGTCCTGTCCACTGTCACTTGGGAGAAAAGGCCAGCTCTCTCCTCTCCACAACCTCCTTTCAGGTAGTTATAGAGAGCAATGAGGTCTCCTCTCAGCCTCCTCTTCTCCAGGCTAAACAACCCCAGCTCTCTCAGCTGTTCCTCATAAGGCCTTTTCTCCAGCCCCTTCACCAGCCTTGTTGCTCTTCTCTGGACTCGCTCCAGAGCCTCAACATCCTTCTTGTGGTGAGGGGCCCAGAACTGAACACAGGATTCCAGGAGCAGTCTCAACAGTGCTGAGTACAGAGGGAGAATAACCTCCCTGGACCTGCTGGTCACACCATTTCTGATACAAGCCAGGATGCCATTGGCCTTCTTGGCCACCTGGGCACACTGCTGGCTCATGTTCAGACGGCTGTCGACCAACACTCCCAGGTCCCTCTCCTCCTGGCAGTTTTTTAGACAGACTTCTCCCAGTCTGTATCTCTGTATAGGGTTGTTGGGCCCCAAGTGCAGGACCCAGCATTTGGCCTTGTTAAACCTCATGCTATTAGACTCTGCCCAGCAGTTCAGCCTGTTCAGATCCCTTTGCAGAGCCTCCCTACCCTCCAGCAGATCCACACTTCCACCCAGCTTAGTGTCATCTGCAAACTTGCTAAGGGTACACATTGGCAGTTCCACAATCAATTCCATCCAAAGTGCCTTGATTACACCTTTTTGTGCTGTCAGTAGTTGTCCTAACCTGCTACTGCTTTGGCAACAGGGAGAAGCATGTCTTTAAGCTGCTGTGCTCTCCTGACACAAGTCAAGACTGTCTTATGTTGGATAAATATCACTATGCATTCAACAATTAAGCAGACATCCTGGACAAACTTCAGTTGATTTATTTGTTTGCTTAAATGTGTATGCTCCATGAAAACCTGAGTGGGTCATCCATACAGCATCGCTTGGACTGAAAATTAATTTATTATCCCCAGTTTATCATGTAAGTCCTGGAATCCTAATCTATGTGCATCCAAATTACAGTATCCTAAATGTAAGTTTTGTAATTAATGTAAAATTAGACAAGAATAGAACAGATGTTGTAATGCCAGTCTGTAGGTTTATTTGTTTCATGAGACAAGCAGCAGCATTTTCACCAGCTCTAGGTTTCAGGCAGAACTTACTGAAACAGGAAAGGCAAAAGTTACCCATGGCATAGTGACATGCATATGCAAGACAAAGTTGCTGTCAGAAAAAAATGATCACAATCTCTTCTCACAAAGGTGAACACTATATTCCAAGATCCATTAAGAGTGATAGAAGTTAGAAAGCAAACTGCAAATACTCTGAAGCCTATTCAAATGAGGGGTCAGTGTGCTGTTGTACAAAATTGTCTAAAGCATTCCCTTGTGTTACTATTCCCTCTTTTTCTTGACTCACTGGAGCACAGCCTGCTGACTACCACACATGTATCAGTGGCAAGTGAGGAGACAGACCCACATCTGCCTGTAGTGATAGAAAGTAACATGTTGAAATAAGCTTTGGAGTGATACGGCATTTCATCCTGTTAGTATGATTTCTGCTTTTACAAAAATATCAAAGAAAATTACATGCTTGAGTCTTCTAAAACACTACATCTTCGAATGAATATAGGAAAGAACCAGTCCTCAAGAAATCTCTTCTGAAATGATACTGAAAAGGAATACTTTTTATTAGCAGTTATTCTGTTAAGCTCAGTAATGTCATACAGTTATGATAGAAAGTATCAATGACCTGTTATACAGGCAGGAAGAACATTTCTCTTCCCCTGCTATTTGTTATTACTGTTGGAGGGTTGCCAGGTGCTCTACAAGCAGTATTACTTGTATCCAAGGACAAAAGTGATGTCAAATGAGAGGGCTGGAAGCATTGATTTGGCAATATTTTTTGGTCCAGAACAGGTCTTTTTAATGAGCCTTCCACTGACTGTTAGAAATTTGTTTTCATGTGACCCTGCAAAGCTGTACTAGCAATCTCTTATAATATGAGCTTTTCTGCATTCCCCAAGGGCTTTCACCTAACAAGAAAGATAGTGGTCTCAGAAAGTTAGGAATGCTGTTTACACCTTTACTGTGACATCTGGGTCACTGGCTGGAAGAGATGGTCAGACTTTACATGCAATTGCTAGCCTGCCAATGCTAACATTTCCTGCAGTTCCAGCTGTAAGGAGGAAAAAAGGTATTAATCATGACTATTCTCAGACTACAGCGTTGCTTTTTCTAGTGTAACTTGCCAGTTTTAAGTATTTTCTATTTTCAGGGTTTGAAATAAATTCTATTTAGTTTTACATTCCAAAGGCAGGTTAAGTAGAAGTAGATTTTTCTGGAGGCTTTTCTTTCTATTTGAAGTCCATGAAAATACAGCTGTGCCAAGGGTAGTCTTGTCTGTCATATCATCTTATCTAGTACATTTTGAGTTATGGTTTTATCTGTATTACATCAGGCTTGGAATATCCTCTCTACAACTACTGTATCTGGCCCAGTGTTTTGTCATAAACTGAAGGAAGGACAATACAGAAAGACCTCTTTCACTACACAACAGTTCATTCGTAAGTCCACAAAGAGTGTAACAAAGTTAATTAGAGAGCTGAAGCACCTCCCATACAAGGACAGGCTGAAAGATTTGAGCTTGTTCAGTTTGGAGGATAGAATGCACCAGGGACACCTTATGGCAGCCTTCCAGTACTTAAAGGGAACCTACAGGAAAGATGGGGAGGGATCTTTATCAGGGAGTGTAGTGAAAGGACCAGAGGTAATGGTTTTAAGCTGAAAGAGAGTAGATTTAGATTAGATATTAGGAGGAAATTTTTTACTGTGAGGGTGATGAGGCACTGGAAGAGGTTGCCCAGGGATGTTGCAGATGCCCCATCCTTGAAAGTGCTTAAGGCCAGATTAGATGCAGAAGTAGTCCCTGCCCATGGCAAGGAGTTTGGAACTAGATGATTTTTAACGTGCCTTCCAATCCTATTCCTTATTCTATGATTATACAATTCTGT
>WAAB01021674.1:57010-73507 GCA_013389865.1 Piaya cayana | reverse complement strand
AACTGTAGTGGCAGCAGTGGTTTAGTTCAAGGTATAAATGATGTGTACAAAAGTGTACGAAACAGTGTTTATTTCCA
This sequence comes from Piaya cayana, assembly GCA_013389865.1. Taxonomy (NCBI): domain Eukaryota; kingdom Metazoa; phylum Chordata; class Aves; order Cuculiformes; family Coccyzidae; genus Piaya; species Piaya cayana. The sequence continues at coordinate 73,430 of WAAB01021674.1, read as the reverse complement.
TGAAAGGCTGAGGTGATCTGGACCACTATTTGATCTTAAAGTGAAATTACTACGTATCATCTGTAGCCTCTTGAAGCATTGCTTCTTTTAGATCAGTTCAGAAAAACGGTAATGTGTCTGTGTTTCCTTCAAGAGGAATGTTTTTGCCTAGAAAGTGATACAGTAAAGTTGGTGCATCTTATCTGTCAAAGCAGTTGTATTAACATGAACTGCCTGTGTCATTATAGTTTGTTTCAGTAAACAGCTAGACTAATAACAATTTAATTTAGCTGTTGTAGTCAAGACAGGCCCTAGCCTGAGGATTAGTTTTAAAAGGTGGAGCAGGAAGAGAAACAGGTATAAAAGACGTGCCTAAATAATACAGCATGTAGATGGCAGGGCTGGGTTTAGAGCTGCAACTTGGCGCGCTGTGCTGTCAGCCTTATGATGCAGCTGGAGATCCCTGTGCCCTGTGACAGGCGAAGGTGTCAGAAATCTCTTAAATCCTCAGGGGTTTTCTGGGAGAGTAATACAAGCTTCTTAATTAAAAATTGTGCTGTTTAATTTTTTCTCCATCATGGAGCTAAGCAATGCAGGCATTCTGAAGGGCTTTGATTTATGTGATGGCATTTCAAGGTGTTCACAAAACCACACCTTTTAGAGTAGTTTGTGCTTTAGGGGTTCAGTCAATTCATTAATGTACAGATGGGTGTGTGGCCATGTGCTCTCGCTTTTAATAGGTTTTGCTATGGGTTTCTTAGAGGGATAGTGTGATTTGCCCATGAAACAGATAAAGTATGGCAGGTTTAGCAAATCAAGAGATATTTTCTTACTAAAGTACTTTTTTTTTTTCTTGTTCAGGTAACATACAAATGGCTAAGCTTTACCCTGGGAGTTCATGTCAATCAGGCTAAACAGTAGGTATTAGTGCATCTCACACCTTTGTGTTTTGTGGCAAAGCCGTGTTAATCACTGTTTCATGATTGTGGTTAATGTATTAAAATGATCTCTCTGGAGACATTTCAAAATCCTGTGTGTCTTCTCAGGTACGGTCAATTGTGTTATGTAACATTCCTTACTCCTCCTGTGGGCAGATCTTGCCTTGACTTGATGGGAGTCGTGCTGGCTGTGGCAGTGTGGTAATTGCCCTCTGTAGCAGAAACAGTCTTCAAGTGTCTTTACCAGATAGTGTCATCATGAATCAATGGTATAAGCGGGAGCTGGAAGCTTGTGTCTCCTCTTAATCTTGTCATCAGTCATGATGCTCTTTCCTCCTGTTTCTGATCACCTTGTCAGTGGATGTAACTGGGATTGTATATATACACCTTGCAATGCGGTTATGTACCAAAAATCACCAGTTCCTCTGTCAGGTATTTCAGAATGCTGGGTTGTAACAAGGGGAATAGCCTTCCTTGAAGGGAGACCTTGGAACGTGCTGCCCAGAGCGCGTAAGAATATCTGCAACCAACTACTAAAGCTTTGAGAGCTTTTATTAATTTCATTTTGGTTTATATGGTTGTTGGACTGAGATTCTTCAAAGTGGCAGAAGGGAAAGGTATCTCAGTAAGATTAATTAAATGCTGGTTAAAATAACATCTAATGTGAAATGTTTCCACATCAGGCTGGCTTTGCTCTTCTTGCATGAGCTTCACGGAAGGGGTGACGACAGGCTCTTTCCGCTCTAGGTGATTAACACTGGTTTCTTTTGTGCAGGATGCTGTATGATTACGTTGAGAGGAAACGAAAGGAGAATTCAGGAGCTCAGCTTCATGTCACCTACTTAGTAGCAGGAAACCTCATCCAGAATGGGCACGTTGTGAGTGTTTTATTTCTCAAAAGTGTCTGTGACCTATTTGGTTTTCCATCTTATTCTGTAATATTTCGGTCAAAAGCTGAACTTGCTCTTTTTCCAGGAACAGGCATAGTGTGCTACGGCTTCTGTACTTCCACAAAATGTCCCAGCATACGAACAATGGGGAGGAAAGACCAGTTGGTCTTTCCAGGGTTTTCCTGCACCAGGGTTTTTATTTAATATAGTCTAAACCCTGTTTCTAGTCATCTATCAATCCTATCACTAACATTGGCCAGCAAATTTTCTGAAACGGCCTGGAGGGGCCTTTGTGAAATCAGCTAATCCATTTCCCGGGGTCTTCTGTGGAGTGGAGGGTAGTGTTTGGAGAGAGCTTGGAATTCAGTTAGAATAATAAATTGGTGAAGTTGTCTTGTTAAAGCAATTTTTTATCCCAGTATTCAGGAAAACAAATTTATTTACAGTATTTTGTATTTAACATTGGCTTGTTAAGGAAAGGAATCACTTCTTGTTCTAATGTATGTATTTTTTCCTGTTGCTGCTTGTCAGATTTTCAAGCATATCATCTAAAATTTCAGACAGGCACTTCAGGGGTTTTTGAAAGGAGATGAGAAAATTGAGTGCTAGTTTCTCTTTGCTCTCAGAAGAGTGCAATAACCAAGCACTAAATACCTTTGACGTTCCACTAGGTATCTATGTGTATCTTTATATACCCAACCATCTCTTTCAATACAATTTGCAGATTTCCTTTAGAATTAGTACTGCTTAGTGTGTCCTGGCATTTAGTTGTAGATTGAGGGGAGGGAGCCCTACAGACCCTTTTTTCTGTTCCCCTAAATAATAAACTGGTTCACGTGCGTGGAGTAGTCTCTTTAAATCTCCAAATCTGCCTGAAATTGAAGGTATTTGGTGTCTTCATCAATGACCTGGATGAAGGCATTGAGTGCTCCCTTAGCAAGTTTGCAGATGACACTAAGTGTGGATCTGCTGGAGGGTAGGGAGGCTCTGCAAAGGGATCTGAACAGGCTGTACTGCTGGGCAGAGTCCAATCGCTTGAAGTTTAACACGGCCAAGTACCACGTCCTGCACTTGGGGCACAACAACCCTATGCAGAGCTACAGACTAGGAGAAGTCTGGCTGGAAAGCTGCCAGGAGGAGAAGGACCTGGGGGTGTTGGTTGACAGTGACTGAACATGAGCAGCAGTGTGCCCAGGTGGCCAAGAAGGCCAATGGCATCCTGGCTTGTATCAGAAACNGGGGAGGTTTAGGCTAGACATCAGGAGGAAGTTTTTCACAGAAAGTGTCATTGGGCATTGGAAGAGTCTGCCCAGGGAGGTGGTTGATTCACCTTCCCTGGAGGTGTTTAAGGAACAGGTAGATGAGATCCTGAGAGACATGGTTTAGTGACTGATGGGAATGGTTGGACTCGATGATCCGGTGGGTCTCTTCCAACCTGGTGATTCTATGATTCTATTTATTTATTGCGTTACTTCTGTATAATGGAATATATTTATTTAAAGCTGTAGAGGTTGTGTCACATTTATAGCGTGAGTTTAACAGGTTTTTCCCCTGGTTTCTTTTGGAAGAAGCAGAGGTTTGTCTATGCCTTCCATTATTTTTAAATTTGCCTTAATGTATTTAAAGCAAATAAGTGAATTCTGACACAGGATACAAATTGCTTATTTAAAACTCTGTCTTAGTAGCTTATATATTTTTAAAACAAGATCTACCAAGGTAAATAAATAAAGTTATCCTTTTTTTTTTTTTTTTAATGCAGCACTAGCAGGATCTACTAAGAAAGGTGACTTACAGTTGCACTAAGTTGTTAGAGGCAGAGATGAAGCTAAGACAGGGTTTGTTCTGGTTATGTCCTGTATGGCGTTGCTGGTAGCAAAAGAGGTCAGATCTGGTAGATGTTTCCAAAGGACGTGCAGACATTGGAGTAGCTGATGGGTACCACCTGGCACAAGTCAGTTTTGGGTAGGAAAGGGATGAGTGCTTCAAACGCAACCCTGTGCTGGCTGGTAACGCTGCAGTACTGTCTGCGGTCAGTAGGTGTAGCCACGAGGCTGTGGATCCAGCTCATCTGAGGGAGATACAACTAGAAAACTGTCACAAATAATTCTTATCCTATCTTAAACACTGCTTGGTCTTTACTTGTAGCTTTTCATCTGCCTCGGTGAGGGACTGAGACTCTCAGCCTTTCTTTATCATTTCAGGTTGCCTACATATTCTTGCCTCTTTGGATGGCTATTCTGTGGTATCAGTAAAACACAATATTAATGGTTAGGTTTTGTCCAGTCTGTCTGCTTGGATGCTCTCTGTATTAATCACAGCCTGTTGAATGTCATAGAGCAGGTGTGTAGAAGAGCCAGTTGAAAGACTGGCTGTAGAACATGCTTCCAGAAACATTCATTTCTGGCTTTTGAATTAATGCTGAATTTCTCATAGTGTTTTCCTTCTCTGGTGCTGTGTTTGTGCTATGGATTGCTACATTCAAGTTTACTGGCAATCCAAATATACATGGGTGATGTGGGTTAATGGGACGCATTTCTAGCAGTTGGGTCATCAGCTGTGTTAGTTTGCTTTCCTCCACCGTGCTGTACAGTTGTTTTGTTCTTGTTTCATCTATGTCTCCTCTCCCAGTATCAGGAACAAAGGACAGAACGTTACTTTAGGGTTGCTGTTGATCTGTCAAACAGTCTATTAGAAAAGGAGGAAGGCAGAACTTTCAAAACTAGTGGGTGATGACTGTTTAAAGGCACTGACAGTGTTCTTTGTGGCTATAAAGCTGCACCTAAAATCTTTCTTATTCAACAGACTTTATGTAAAAGAGAATCTTTCCAAATTTTAAGATTGACATTTATTTATTTTTTACAGTGCCACAAGGTTGCAGTAGTGAGAGAGGATAAACTTGAAGGTAAGCGGATTGTGAAAATTATGTGGTTTTAACTTGTTTCTTTGAAAGAACAGCAAAGTGAGTAAAGCTCGGACCTTGCCATCTGCATGTAAATGTCTAGTTGGGCTGTTGGGTTCAGGTGTGTACTTTTTGTACTAGCTTTTTCTCAGAATTTTGAATATTTGAGCCAACAGCTGTGTAACTTCACAGACTCGTAATTTGGGTCTGATTTTTTTTTTTTTTTTTTTTGAAACGCCAAACATTTTAGTCAGCAATTCTTTTCCACCTCCCTGCCACTAACAGACAGCTCCTTTTTAAAGCAATAATATCTGAGTAGTGTTGTGTCTCAGTGTTTTAGAACAACTGTGAGCTCCAGATCCCAGGGATTGTGAAGCAGATAATTCTAGTTTTTGGTTAAATGCCATTGCAGTCTTTGCCCAAAGTGACGTGGTGGTTAGTTAAATCTCCCATGAGAGCATTCTTGCTTTTGTCTAGCGTATTTGATTTCACAGTAAAAGATGGAAAAAAAAACCAAAAACAAACCACTAACACTGCTTCCTGAAACTGCTCTCCATGTGCTGTCAATTGTCTTACTATATTCCTGGCCTGGGATCCTAGATCCTAATGAGATCTCATTAGTAGCAATCGAAACACAACTACAAACTCTTCATCCCTTTCAAGTAACATCTTTGACATTCGAGAAGGTGCTGTGGCATTTGTGACCTTAAATACCCATACCAATGATCTAACATTACTTGAAAGATTTGTGTTGCTTTCCTTTTTGAAATCTGAAGTGTATTTCTAGCTAAGTTGTCTTCATCGGGGTAGTAGATTGTCAAGCAGTGCAACTACTATCTGTCGTGTTTGTTGAATTATGTGTGCTGTGTAATGTTCTGTTTTGCTGTGGAGGAAAACGTTTTCATGGTTTTTTATATTAGAAGACAGGCCAAAGGTATGACTCTCATTTGGAAGAGGCTGTGATTTGCGATGGGAGTAGGGCTGCATAGTCTAGGGCTGGCCCCAAGAAATGATTGCTGTGTGTATTTTTACAGTGCCTAGAAGCTCTGTCTCAGAACTCAGGACTGTGTGGAAAGAACAATATCAGCAATGACCAAAGAATTCCTAAAAAACAGCCCTGACAGTCTAAACAGCATAGAAGAGACAAAACATTGATTTCAGCAGACTACTAGAGAAGACACTGTGACGCTAGTTGATGCAGTGGATGCTACCTTAATGGCAGAGAGCAATTCCAGCAAGATAAAGTTATCATCATTTCTGTCTATTCTTAGCTTTAGGCAGTCATATAGATATTCTGGATCCAAAACACTGGATATTTTGAAGGTAAACACAGAGAGATTGTTCTTTATTCCTTCACGTAAGAACCAGTGGTGTATAGTGGAAAACATATTTGACAAGCTTGGAGAGTCTGTTACTTTGAATTAGTGAGCTTTGGAGGAAGGTACAATTCAATGTTTTTATATCCAGGTCCTTGCTGTCAAGTGGTCTGTCAGTCTTTCTCCATCCTTGGTAGAGTGTGATACTTAAAGTTGCCACCTGATTTTGTAAAGGCTGTGCTAACAGAAAACTGTTTTTCATTCCTTCTTCCAGCAATGAAGTCTAAACTAGCCACAATTGCAAGTGTGCATGTCTACAGCATCCAGAAAGCCTTGCTCAAGGACAGCGGGCCACTCTGCAACACAGACTATGATATTGTCAAAACAAACCTGCACAACTGCAGCAAGTGAGTTCCATTTTGCTATTTCTTCTCATGCTATGTGATTTAAGACTAATGAGATGTTGCTACATAGTGTGCATCAGCAGAAGTCAATGGTTACAGATATGCCTAGATTTTTAGAAAGCTTGAAAAAGATATCTTCCAAGTGATGCCAGACCAATCCCCAGACAGCACATGGTGTGATTGTTTCATAAATGGAGCTATTTGCAGCTTATAGTTGGTTCACTTGCTCCGTTACTCCAATGGGCAGACAGTTCCAAGTACCTTTCTTCTCTGATGGCTAGAAACCTTTTTCTTATTTCCAGGCCACTCTTAATCATAACCATTTTTATCCAGCTCTTGGTCACACAATAATAGTAAATCAAAACAGACTTACAAAAACATGAATGATGTCCTCAGCAGAGCACTGACATGAGTTTGCCTTCTGTTTTGTGAGACTGTTTTCATCCACTGGCTTCATCTATCTCTCTGAAGATGTCTTACAAGAACTCCTTCTCTACATATAAGATGAATGCATAGGTGTAGGGGAAGCACACAAAACAGATCAAGCAACACAAGGGTCCTTCATGGATGAACTAGAGAAAGGTTGTCCTAAAATTCAGAGGAACATCAGTCTCTAGGGTTCGTTGTTTCCTCTTGTGAGCGATGCCTGGCAGATGTGGCATTTCGTTTATATGTTGTTCCCTCCATGACAGCTTCGGCTTCGTGTAATCAGGATATACAGTGCCATGAAGGGGCTGGAGAACAGGCCTTATGAGGAGCAGCTGAGAGAGCTGGGGTTGTTTAGCCTGGAGAAGAGGAGGCTAAAGGGAGACCTCATTGCTCTCTATAGTGACCTGAAAGATGGTTGTGGAGAGCGGGGAACGGGCCTCTTCTCCCAAGTGACAGGGGACAGGACAAGGGGCAATGGCCTCAAGCTCCGCCAGGGGAGGTTTAGACTTAACATTAGGAAAAGATTTTTCACAGAAAGGGTCATTGGGCACTGGCAAAGGCTGCCCAGGGAGGTGGTTGAGTCCCCTTCCCTGGAGGTGTGTTCAAGGCATGGATGGACAAGGTGCTGAGGGACATGTTTTAGTGTTTGATAGGAATGGTTGGACTGAGTGATCCAGTGGGTCTCTTCCAACCTGGTGATTCTATGATTCTATGACCAATCTGTTTTAGAAGGGGGTGGCTGAATGTTGTGTCATAGAAACAGTATAGAATTTGAAAGCATAAACCTAACAGTCTTCAAAATGATGACAGGAGAGTGGCAGAGTAAATAATATCCTAAAAGGTGTGTGTTTCAAATGTGAATGTCGGTACCCTGGTAAGGGGTAGAAAACCCTGTTTCAATGAATGTGTGATACTTCAGTGTGCATTATCATACTTCTGTCCTAGAGGGGTCTGCCTTTCAGACTTGTACATCTAGAAGGTTTAGACAATTCAGATTCTGAAATAACTTTCTGAAGCCTTTGTGTAAATCTCTGCCTGGCTTTGGAGCAGAATTTCCCAAACAATCTATGGAAAATTCAGTTGCTTCTCCTGTGATCTGGCTGAACCAAATTCAGAGTGACCATATTCCCTCTCCCTTGTCAACTACATGAATTGTCTGAATTCACACTTGAGACAAGATTCCTGCAGTACTTGCAAAAGACACGCCTGTTTAGAGTGAGCAGAACCTACTGGCTTCTTGTGCTTCCCTCTCAGTCCATATATCTCACAAGCTCTAGGCTAGGACCTTTATGTGTTTGTATGGCACCTCTTGTGCTGTGAAGACAGTGGAGGTGGTTAGATGTTGTACTGATATATGTAACTAGATTTAATGTATGTTGTTAACATCAGCTTTCCAAGGAGAAGCAGCTCCTTGCATGCAGAGCATAGTCCCAAACGTCACTTGCTTTTTCAGTGATTATTTAGTGCGTTTTGGATCAAGGTCATATAGTTACACAGCAGCATTAAGGCAAGCTAGCTTTCCAGGCACCTGGAATGTGTGAGGCTTAGATGTGTTTGCTGCACAGTCAGTATCATCACTGACAATGAAAATATTTATGAACTTGAGAGTTGATAGTGTGTATTGAGTAGGGGTGAAAGCTGACCGGACCGCTGTGTTGACCATGCTGAAAACAGATTGAAAGCATAAAGGAAAGTAAGAATATCTTTGTTCAATTTCTTCTTTCCTTCCTTTAAAGGCTTGAATGTCAAGAGATTGCTGCTGCAGCCTAGAAATGCTGTAGAGATGTTGTTTTGTTAATATATTACAGTTTCTGATCCAAGTAGAAGTGGACTGTACATGGGAGGCAGTAATACTGAGGCACAGAAATTAATTGGCAGAAGACTGGTTTATTTCTTACGCAAATGAAAATATGCAGTGTAATTCAGTGGATTGGAAGGCGTGAGTCTGTGCTCTTTTGTGGCATTTCTGTAGGAAATCTGGAAAGCCTTGCCTGTGATTTGCACAGCAGGGAGTAGAGTTCAGTTATTTTTGGGTACTGCTATTCCTGACTGTCAGGGGATTGTATTGTAACTGTGAGCACATCATTTACTTTTTGTATCTCCATATCCCCAAACAATCACGTATCAGACTGTTGTACAGCTGAGATGTGTCTCTGTCTTCTAGTGATTACATGGAAATTACTTTATATAGTTAAGTCTGAGTGTCACGGATATCGTCTGAGCCATTTAAGCAGTTCAGCTTCGGCTGTGATTTACTTACCTAGCCAGTATGATTGTGGCTGCTTATTGCAGTAGTAGTGGATTCTGTCAAGGCATCTGAAAGTTGTAAATGTTTTGGATCATCAGACAACCGTACAATTTATGCTGCAAACTTTATAGAGCGTAACGCATTTAGGAATAAAATGCAGTCCTCTCCAACTCCAACATGGGTGTGAAGATGGGCTTTTTTCCTCCATGAGATCTGAACAGCTTGGTTAGTATTTGAGTGGTTTGGTGCTTGCTGAAAGGTTCAGCTGATCTTTCCCAGTAGAGATCTCCATCATGTTTATTCTGTGCCAGCCTTTCTTTCTTGTCCCGTGCACAAATTAGATGGCTCTTTTTTTCCCCTAGACAGGAGAACACAGGGCCAGAGAAGCAAGGTGCTGCTGGGGTGGAAACTGAGGGGGTAAAACAAGAAGTTAAAAGGCTAATTTAGCTTTTCACTTCATCACACAGGTTTAGTGCCATTCAGTGTGCCGCTGCAGTCCCCAGGGTGACAGCTGAAGCTTCTCAACCGCGGACATCTGTGCAGGCTGGTTCCCAGCCACCAAGTGACACAAATGCAGTCAGCGTACCTGTGGTCAATGGCCATGGTCCATCGACCACTAAACAGACCTCGCAGCAGCCCAAAGGGATCATGGGAATGTTTGCAGCGAAAGCAGCTTCGAAATCCCAGGACACAAATAAAGAAACTAAAGCAGAGGCTAAGGAGGCCCCAGGTGTAAGTTACTTCAGACCCTTTGGCAACCCTCTGGGTTGATATGTTTAATGAACCATTCTTCTAGCTTCACTCTTACTCAGCCTAAATAATCTTAAGTAGCCATAGTGCAGCCTCGTCTGCTGTTTCTAGTGCTAAACTTGCTGTCCACTGGGCATGCTTGTTCACTCTTCTGTAAGTACTTAGCTGCATTGCACAGTCGTGCCTTCTGTCAGTCATCTTGGGGGAGAGTGTGTTGTGCCAGTCTTGACCTGTCCACACAAATGTGTATTTGTCATAACTTGGATGCGTTGACATTCCTCCTTTAGCCAGATCTCCAGCAAGTATAAACTAGCATAGCTGCATTATTGAGGCAATTGTTCCATTGTCTTCAATTATGGTGATATATACACCAGTTGAGGATCTCGCTCTCTCCATTGTGCTTAAAAGGATTTGTTTTGAGCAATAAGTGAAATGTGAGGAGTCCAGGTCTTAAAAGTATCAAGGTGTTTAAAGTTGGTCTGCAAGGGAAGTTTCAGAGCTTGGCTTCTGCAAGACTAAATTGTTTATCTTCCGATCTGCTGTTTTTTCCACAATAGAGTTATGTTTTAATTTTAATTAGTATAATTGCTTTCAAAGCAATGTGGCCAGTAAATGGGTATTAAGATGGTAACGTTCCCTGTGTATGGGTTGGCTTTTTTATAACAGCAGAGTACATTTTGGTTCATTTTTTTGATTGTTATAGTGAATTTAGAACTGGTGAAATATGCATGTCTGTGTGTTTTGGGAACGTAAATGTCTGGTTGTGGGTTTCTGCGTGAAAGTAAGTGGGATTAGGAGGCCAAGCTTCCTTAAGTGGGTTTTTTGTGTGTGTGTGTATGGGATTTTTCACTTTGGTGGTGGCTGTATTAATGGAATAGAGCATGATATTTTTTGCAGATGGCTCAGCAGAACAGTCTACGTGCCAGAGTAGCTGGATAAAGTCTTCATGGTTTGGCCAATCTGTGTTCTTTCGTCTGTCGGTTACTGTGAATTGAGGCACTGATAGTTTGCAAAAAGAAACAGTTCTTTACTGGGAACTGACCCAAGTCCCAACTACTTATTTCAGTAACAGTCAGCCATCAGATGGGAACGTTACCTAACTTAGATTTGAAGACCTAGCTAAGGAGTCATAAGTAACTTAATCTTGACCCTTTAATCCACATAATACCTGGTATCTTCACATTCTTCTAAACAGATACTGAAATCTAAGACACTGTCTAGTCAATAAATTGTACATCTTTATTTTGCTTGTCCAGAACCAGTACTATGCATTCTGAGGGCTGTGTTATGTGAATAATTCCTGTGGTTACTCCTCTGTTTGCTTCTAGGTGTCTGCAGTAAGCAGCAAACCACCAGCAAAGAGCAGCATAATGAACAACTTCTTTGGAAAAGCTGCCATGAGTAAGTGCTTTGTAACATGCATCTGTTTTCAGAAACCATTGTGGCCTAGCAGCCCTCTGCAGGTTTAAAAAAAAAAATTTAAAAAACCTGAGGGATATTGGAAATCTTTTTTTTTTTCTTCCCCCCAAAACTAAATATCAATTAAAAAAAATTAGTGATACCAGGCATCTTGTTATACAGCTATGATGGGAGGCAAAACCAGAAAGGAGCAGGACTCCTCTTTCCCACTCTGGCCCACAGAAATAATTGGATTTTGTTTATATCCTCTCTTATAATTTTCCATAACGTTCTTTTGCTCTTTTGGACTCAGAGGGGTTAATGTTTTGTATGCAGTTCTTAAGGCAAAAATTAAGAATCGTAAGTGGAATTTTTCAGACAAAAAACTTGCTGGATGGAGATCAATTAAAATGACATATTTGGGCAGACTAACCCAGGAAGGATTTTTAGTGCAGAAGAAAACTGATTTAAAGTGAGTACTTCTGGCTGGAAGATTAGCTATTGGTAAAATGTTTGCCAAAACCTGTTAGGCAGGGCGTGCTAATAGTGCTTACTTTTCATCACAAATCACTGAGCAGTCTGTAGTTAAAATTAGGGTTAATTTATTTACTGAAAACTGAAGAGCTGAAAAATGGAGTATAAAAATGAGGGTAGACCTTCCTCTTTGAGCAGGGGTTTGGATTGGGTGGGCTCTGGAGGTCCCTTCTGACCTAAATTATACAAGTCTAAAGAAAATATGCTGAAGCTTTTAAGTAGGCATTGGGAAAGGACTGTAGGTCTTTCTTCTAAGATTCCATTACAATAAGGAGTCAAAGAAGAGTTACTGCAACAGAACAAATGGCAGAGTTCTAACAGACATTTGTCAGAGTTTGCAGGGAACAGCTCCAGCGCTGAACACACAAGGCACAGCACTGCTGGGCATCTTTGACTTCCTGTTACTGTGAGACTCAGGGAGCTGAGGACACTTTCAGCCTAAGTCTCACAAGCCTAAACACAGTTACTACAATTAACTCAAATTCTTAAGATCTCAGAGAAGCCCTAGACCAAAGTTCTAATGCTGAAAACCCAAGAAGTTGAAATTGCATCATAAAAATAACCCAGTGGTGATGGAGGATGCATTTCCGTGATTTCCGAGGGGGTTCACTTCTCTGCTGAGTCCTGTCAAGGAGCATTTCAAGGGAACTTGTGAGGTGGCTGCAGGGAAGAAGCAAACCAAGCAGAACTGGAAGTGGTTGTGTGTATAGAAGAGATAAGATGATTCCAGGAGTAAGATTTATTCCCTGTGTTGTATGTCTCTCCTGGCTTCAAATATTTTACTGTTGCCAGAAAGTCTTGAGTTAACAATTGGATCTTTCGGCTCTCTGCTGTTGATCATAACTAACAAACCTGTCTTTCACATTCTTGCATATGAGATGTTTTCCCTTGCTTGATGACGTAGCCAACCTGTTTTCCAAACAGTATCAGAAAGGAATTGGCATGAAGTCTTTTAGTCCTCTCGGCAGCCCCTGTTCCTATTAACATTGTAGTTAATCTCATTCTTGAGTGATTTTTCTTTGTTTGGGATGATACAGGTTTCTAACTTGCCTGCTTGTCTCTTCTGGTGGGGTGTGCATAAAGCTGCTCAATGCAGCTCACAGGCTGTAATTAGGTGCTAGTGTGATCACAGAGTGCTTTCACCCTCTGCTCCCACACACTTTTCTCTAGTACTGGATTAAGCCTTTTGAAAAATTGTCCCTATATGTGGTGCTGTGTAGGCAGAAGAGGCTGTGTCTCCCTCACATTGTAGTTGCGGTGAGGCAAGAAGCCACTACATTAGAGCCCATTATTAGTAGTTTCAGTAATGTTGTGCAGGATGTAGACTGCACACACTTCTCATTGCTCTTCATCAGTCCTGATTCTTCTGTTTCTGGACACTTTTGTGCTTAACTAAAACAATTTAGAAGAGATAAACTGCCTCTAAAGATATCTGTGTTGTTATGCCAAGGCAGGCTGTCTAGAAGAGGGGCTTCCAACCCTTCTATGATGCCTTTAGTCCTGGTGACTGCAATGGCTTCTGCCACAGCCTCCTAGCCCTCTTCTGCAGAGTTCAACTGCTGCAGGTCACTTCGTTTGCATTGGGCTTGGGCTGTGCCATCAGGAACAGCAGAACTAAAATGCTAAATCAGCTAGAAAGTTAAGCGTGCCCTTAACTTGCTTAGTCAATCTAGACCCCTAATGTTTTTATACATCTGTAGTGTTTTCTGTATTTTTAGTACACAGCATTTTGTTTAGACGAATCCTTTGTAAGTTGTCCTTCATGCTGAATACCCAATGTTTGCTCTTTTTTAATGGTTTATTCACAGATAAACTCAAAGTCAACACTGTGCCTGAGCAGCCAAAGGAGGAGAAAGAAGTAGAAGTAGTCAAACCTTCAATTCCTGTAGCAGAACCGGAGTCATCACCTAATACCATAGTGGAGAAAGCTGGGAAGAAAACAGAGTCTGCTAGAATTCAACAAAAGGACAAAAAAAGGTAGGCTATGCCATTCAAGGTGTCTGTAATCTGTTAACCCGCTTGTTCATGGCCTACATGGAGCTGGCTGGTCACACAGTACTGGCTCACCTCCTGTTTCCAACTACTAAATTGCATTAAACCTGGCTAAAATTGTCTCTTTTGGAATTCTTTCCTAGTATTTCTTTTCCATTTAGTACTGTAGATGCCTCAGGGCCATTTGTGCCATTGCAAATGGGAAGGGACACATTCCAGGTAGTCTTCAATGGGAGGGGGTGACTTTCCACGAGACAACCTCACGCTGTGAGCAGACTTAGCCCAGACCCCGCAGGCGATCTGTGGGGGCTGGCAGGAGCACCTGTACTGCAGGGAAGGTAGTATATTCCTAAGATTATATGTATTCAGCTTCCAGCACACAAAGTTCTGCTTGTTGATTTCCATAGCTAATGTACTGCTGCTTTCAATGTTGCTGGTTTACTTTGGGCTGAGGCTCCAAGTAAAGTTTAAGTTCAGCTCTTTGTGTTTAATCCAACCCAAACTGACAGAGACAAAAAATCATTACAGTCTGATGGTTCTCTGGTGGCCTATGAGTAATTAATTGGTGGTCTCAATCTGTTTCTAACTAAATAGGTAAGGGCACCACCCACCCCACCATCGCAGTAATGCTAACTGGCCTTCTTATTGATAGTCTTACTCAAAAAGTCAAGGGCCAGGAAACGACATGTTGGCAGTGTGGTGTTGGGAAGGCCACTTGGGCTGTACCAGCTCTATGAGGATATGTGGGCCTTTAGCCTCCAGGCTTGTTAGTCTGACACGTCTCGCCAACATTAAAAAGAAAGAAGCTATTTTATTTTTCCAGTAGTCTTTAAAAATGGCTCCAGGATTCTGAGACACTACCTCATAGTCAGTCAGTGGCAAGCAGTCTGTCAAAAGAGCTTCAGAGCGATGCTGGTGGGGACATCAGTGTTTGGGAGCCTGAGCTATAGAGACGAGATCAGAAATGCACTCTTGCCAGGTTGCTGTGGCCAGGCTAGGTGGGGTACTGGGTGACAGTTGAACTGCAGAGGGGCTAAAGAAATCCTCCTTGTTTTGGAGAACTGGATATGGGTAAAGATGAGAGGCTTGAAAATGCTCATACACCTGTGCTTGATTGTATATGTGAGAATACTTCAGCATACGTGATGTTCGTGTGTTTTTGAGAGGTACAGAGGTATTTGTTTCCCTTACTAGCAGACTTCTTTCAGGAATATGCTTGCCTAAACATGCCTGATGCTTTCACGCACGCACATGGAATAACATGTGTCCACTCCTTTATTTTCTTTTTGTGGCAGTAAAATGAAGAAAGTGGACAAATCAGACAGTGAGGAAGAAAGAGATCCTGAAAATAAAAAGAAAAAGAGGAAGCGAATCAAACAACTGCAGTCTGACAGCAGCGATGAGGAAGGTAAAAGATGTGTAAACAACCAGACATGTAGTTCAGAGGCCTGATTTTGACACTATTTCTCTCCAAGTCTGTTGGTCGACTATTGGGGGAATAATTTAGAGGACTAAAGACCGTGCAAATGGCTGTAGCTTGAGCTTTCTGTTTATCTGGTAGTGCAAGCACTTGGGCATACAGTTGAGATGCCTCAGTTATTCAGTCTTTGTTTTAGCTTAGCTCAGATCTGGCTGTCTCCTCACCAAGTGTGCTGCCAGTCACACTGATGTGTGGGAAGGAGATTCTGAAATCTCTTGTGAAAGATTGCACGCCTTCCAGAATTGTAGGACTGGTCATAACCAGTTTATCTGGTGAGTTAACAGTCACTAAGTGACCTCCCCCACTCCCGGGGTCGTTTTTAGTATCTTTTTTCTGTCTGTTTATAGAAATAGTTTGGAAGACAGCGTTGGAAGTAAAACTTCCAAGATATTTTTTTATAAAAGATAATAGAGAAACTGGAGGCAAAACAGTTGAGCCATATCCGATGCGACTCTGCGTCTCCTCAGTGGCTGGTGGCTTTGATAGGAGTAGGGTGCCCAGAACATCGCAAGATTTGGGTTTATAATGAGGAACAGCAGGGCTGGATTCCAAAGAATTTGGATAATTGAGGTGACAAATGCCGTTCAATATAGATAACTGGAAAATAAATTGGGATCGAGCTAAGGATTATGTGCTAAATGGAACAGCCATCCAACAAGCTGATCAGGAAAGAATCGGGGGATCATTATGGACAAATAATTGAAACCATCAGTTTGGTGTATAGCTCCAGTAAAAAAAGGTGAAACGGCAAATAGGCTGTATTAGTGAAGAGGTGGACTCCAACAGGAGAACTGAAGCTGGTTGCTTTTATTTAGTAGGGCTAATACATAAGAAACACAGTTTCTCACATCATTCTGCTATGGAAACTGTCAGCCTGTGGCCTGGACAGGCACACACTCTCCTGGGTGGAAAACTGGTTGGATGGCCGGGCCCAGAGAGTGGTGGGAAATGGTGTTAAATCCAGCTGGAGGCCAGTGACAAGTGGGGTTCCCCAGGGCTCAGTGCTGAGTCCAGCCCTGTTAAATGTCTTCATCAATTACCTGGATGAGGGGATCCAATGTACCCTAAGTAAGTTTGCGGATGATGCTAAGCTGGGTGGAAGTGTGGATCTGCTGGAGGGTAGGGAGGCTCTGCAAAGGGATCTGAACAGGCTGGACCACTGG
>WAAB01021674.1:29503-56847 GCA_013389865.1 Piaya cayana | reverse complement strand
TACAACTACCTGAAGGGAGGTTGTGGAGAGGAGGGAGCTGGCCTCTTCTCCCAAGGGACAGGGGACAGGACAAGAGGGAATGGCCTCAAGCTCCACCAGGGGAGATTTAGGCTTGACATCAGGAGGAAGTTTTTCACAGAAAGGGTCATTGGTCATTGGAAGAGGCTGCCCAGGGAGGTGGTTGATTCGCCTTCCCTGGAGGTGTTTAAGGCACGAGAAGACGAGGTCCTGAGGGTCATGTTTTAGTGTTTGATAGGAATGGTTGGACTCAATGATCCGGTGGGTCTCTTCCAACCTGGTGATTCTATGATTCTATGAAACAACCATGAAATGAAGATAATCTGTAATACAAGTTAGAGGGGCGAATACTTTTGGATATTAGAAGTTGTTGTGTCACCTTAAGCCTATCTTCATGGTTTCTGTTTTGCGCAACGTAATTTCAAGCACTCTGTCATCAGGCATCCATCACTTCTGCTCAGACTATTCCACAGGATGATAAATCTCTCAGGAAGCTGTTCTTCATGGTCAGCCTTAATTTCATCACGTACCAGTGTTCTCCTTGTTTGGCCATAAAAAAAATATAAATGCCACAGAGTGTGGGCATATATTTCTTTAAATGTTTGTAAGCTGTTATCTGGTCTTTCCATTTACTCATCACTCAGCCTACTGACAAGCTGCGTTGTTTAGTTCTGAAGAGGGAAGATTGAAATCAGCCACTTGAAGTGCCACTCCTTGCTGGATTCTCAGTTCATCTTTTCTCAGGCAGAAATGAGCCCGTGTTTCAGGCACAGTGGGTCTGTGTGAAGAGGCTGCTCCTTGAACCGTGAAGGTTTATTGATTCAGTCTTCCTTGCGCTCGTGTGAGTTGGGCATCCCTGCCTCCTATGTTTATGACAGTGCTCAGAGCACACAGCAAGCTGAGAAGTGACCACAGTCTGCTTTCATTTTCTATTTATGGTAGAACTCTTTTCATGTCCTGAGACTAAAAGAAGTGCTGTGATAAAGAAGGTTGCCATAAATTGAGGGGCACTTTCTATAGAGAGCATTGCAAACTCCTTGCTGCATACTCGCTTTGGGTTTGACTATTAGAGCATTCTGGTCTATTGATGAATGCCTGTATTACCTTACCATAATAGTTAATGCCTTTGAGTGTGGTGGTATGTGTTTTCCTTCATTCCAATGTCTGGTCCAGAGACTGGACATGTAGTCCTACCTCAGTGCATGCAGTAGGTCTATTTAATTGTCCTCCCTTGTTTTATTTGTGTTCTTAAGTGCAAGTTAACTGGATTTGCAATTAGAAACCACATGTCTGATCTGCTGGTCAGGTTGGGGAGGGAAGTAGTTATCTTATTAACCTCTTTCTCAGTAACTTTAAACATTAAAAACAATACAAATAAGGCTACCTAACTGTTGGTCTGTGGGGAAGGGTTGGGGTTTGGTTTGCTTCTATTTAACCTACTGGAGATGTATGCAGAAAGTTCGAATTTCTTGTTTTGGAGTATTTTCTTGACCCTGCTGTTGCTCCTCTTGCATCTAGTTCTCTTTGTTCTTTCCATTATGTTGAGAATCAGCTTTGTGTTGTGTATTAGAATTGCAAATTTATGCATATTACAGCTTGTGGATACAAATTTTTATATTACTCAGATTAGCTTAGTACTATTCCCTCTTTCAAAAGGGAAAGATTAGAATCTTCCCTGTTCCTCCTTTTGAAGCAGATGGCTGTCTAAATCACTCTTTTTAGATCTGTGTTCAGCTGTTGGGTTCTGCTGCTTGCCCTTCTAAGCCCAACCAGATGAAAGACAATAGATACAAATTCTCTGAAATATTCATCCTGGATCCAAACTGGTAACATTACATCCAATATACAAGCGTAGGAATGGAAGTTGGATAAAACGAATAAAAAGAAAGTGGTACAGCAGCTGGGCTTTGAAAGCATTTATCCTGGGAAACGTTGGAAACAGGTTGCTCCAGAGAGTGGGGGCAATTTTTATTCAGCAGTATCAATGAGCAAAACGGGGCCTGGAGTGACATTGTCCATGCTGCGTCCCTGTGGGAGCGGGGAGGAAGGTACCATATGCCACACAGCATTTGGAAATCGCTGCCACACAGGGCACAGTTCATCTGCCACCTGCACCATTCACCCGCAGATGATGAAGGAGTAAGGTTTAAATATGCAAGATGCAATATGGGAAGCTGCACTGCCAGAGCAGATATCAAAGGTTAACAGTCTAACTGCTGCTTATACTAACATACCATGCTAACCGGGCTGACCTCCGCTCGAAGCAATCAAGGAAGTAGTTACATAGGCTGCTCTGCTTAGCTTGAGGAGGTGCAGCCTCTGACAGGGTACTAAACTCCTGTGGGTGCAGCTGCAGATACAAGGAGACGCTTGTCTATAGCCATTGCTGTGATCGAATGGCATTCAGACAGGGCTCCACCTGTGTAGCCACTTGTAAAACCAGTGCCCTTTTTCAGGTAGACTTAGCGACATTTTGTGGGATTGAAACTAGGTCCATACAACTTATGTGAAGCACTGTATGTGCGCTTTTATGTTAAAGCAAGTCTTCTGCATTTTCTGTATTAGTCTGCTCTTAATGTACTGAAATTAGCCCAAAATAAGCTCTTCTTACATGAGTGTCAGCACATTGTACCAAGTTGAAAACAGAGAGGGTATAAGGCACAATCCTCTCCATTTAAATGATTTTTCATTAAAAAGTTATATTGGTGCGAGGGTGCCTTAGTCACTGCAGGTTGTTTTGCTTCCAGTGCCAGAATAAACTACACAAGTGTGTCCACAGAGGACGGGAGGTTTTGGCAGCTTCAACTATACTAACACAGGCAGCATTTCACAGTGTTGACAAGTGTTTTACAGCCACTTTGGAGGGTGATTTCAGTGGCACTGTAACCTACAAACTCTATGGGTTTCAGAGAGCCGCAGCATTAAGCACTAAAGCTTCTCACAGTTTTTCCAGGCAGGGTCAGAGCAAACTGAACAAAGCCAGGATTTACATCTTTGGTACATCCAATTGCCCAACTTGTATCCATTTCACGCAGCTGTTGCTGTTGAGTAAACTGTGGGCAGCAGCTAGAGGTTGACTCAGGAGTTATCACATGTCAGAGGGCTGTGTTGGCTAGAAGAGGATAATAAAGTAATACAGACACAGCTTGATGGCAGTCCGAAACATTCTGACGTGGGGAGAAGGTTCCTTCTGCCTGCCAAAAGCTGAGGGAACTTATTTGAAGGAGGCTGAAGAAAAGCCCAAATTTCCCCCAAACAAGTGCAGTGGAATCCACGTGCACGAAGTACCTAAAGCAGCTTCTGCTCAAGCGTGGCAGAGGTGGTGGGGTTTCACCAGGGTGGTTTTCAGCCCTCTTAGCCCGTGATCTCTTAGTGTTTTCAAATTGGTGTGGCCACCCTAGGCCACAGGTCTGGTGAAACAGGTTTCATGCTGTGCACTATATAGGTGCTTCACCCTGCAGTTGCTGGAACACTCTGATACATACTGAGAATTTTTAGTTCCTTGCAGCTCCTCACTGCAGTCCCAGCTACCCCAGCAGTTAAGACCTTAGGGCAGATCCATATTGTTTGGTTTTATCTTTGCACAGCTGCCAGACCCAGCTCTATGGAGCAAGGTGAAATACCGAGTCATGTTATCCCACTCTGTTTGCATTTCTGTGCCTCACTTACTGAAGTAGTTAGGAGGCCGAGTCCTTGTTTGAAAAATGTAATTTATTATTTAGCCTTGGCTGCCAACCACTGTTTCACTTGAGCCCTTCTTAACCTATGAAGGTCAGTTGGCCATATGCCTGACACAGTCATAACTCTTAACACTGACCTAATCGGTTGGGACAGCTACAGATCCAGCATTCGTGTTACAATGACAGGATGAATGCAGCGCTACAGCCAGCAGAGCTGGGAGGAGAAGCCAAGCAGGCACTCGGTCCTCCTGTCCAGCAGCATTGTTGTTATTATTAAGCAATAGGTCAGATGAGGAGTTTCTTCCCCTGCATTCCTAGCTCTCCCCCACATCCTGGGACTTTCATGGACTTGGACTTGGAGAAGACATGCAAGAGAACTGGGTGATCAGGCCCAGTCAACATGAGTTTACAAAAGGCAGGTCTTGCCAAACCAACCTGATCACCTTCTATGACAAAGTGACTCGGCTGCTGGACTAGAGAAAGGCTGCGGATGTGGTCTTCCTGGACTTCAGTAAAGCCTCTCACACAGTTTCTCGCAGCATTCTGCTATGGAAACTGTCAGCCTCTGGCCTGGACAGGCGCACACTCTGCTGGGTGGAAAACTGGTTGGATGGCCGGGCCCAGAGAGTGGTGGGAAATGGTGTCAAATCCAGCTGGAGGCCAGTGACAAGTGGGGTTCCCCAGGGCTCAGTGCTGGGTCCAGCCCTGTTCAATGTCTTCATCAATTACCTGGATGAGGGGATCCAATGTACCCTAAGTAAGTTTGCGGATGATGCTAAGCTGGGTGGAAGTGTGGATCTGCTGGAGGGTAGGGAGGCTCTGCAAAGGGATCTGAACAGGCTGGACCACTGGAGTCCAATGGCATGAGGTTTAACACAGCCAAATGCCGAGTCCTGCACTTGGGGCACAACAACCCTGTGCAGAGCTACAGACTAGGAGAAGTCTGTCTAGAAAGCTGCCTGGAGGAGAAGGACCTGTGGGTGTTGGNNTGGAGAAGAGGAGGCTGAGAGGAGACTTCATTGCTCTCTGTAACTACCTGAAAGGAGATTGTAGAGAGGAGGGAGCTGGCCTCTTCTCCTAAGTGACAGGGGACAGGACAAGAGGGAATGGCCTCAAGCTCCGCCAGGGGAGGTTTAGGCTGGACCTTAGGAAAAAAATTTTCACAGAAAGTGTCATTGGGCACTGGCAGAGGCTGCCCAGGGAGGTGGTTGATTCACCTTTCCTGGAGGTGTTTAAGGCACGGGTGGACAATGTCCTGAGGGACATGGTTTAGTGTTTGATAGGTATGGTTGGACTCGATGATCTGGTGGGTCTCTTCCAACCTGGTGATTCTATGATTTTAAGACTCCTTAAAGCTGTTTAAATTAGCCACAGTGCAAGATGTTGCTCTGTCCCTCTGCCAGCCCCACAGAAGACTGTTTCAGACCTTCTCTTATGTGTATAAGCCCTGTTACACTCACTAAGGGCAAGTTTAACATTGCTGGTAAAGGCTTCAGAGGTGGTTTTGCACTGTATAAATATGTGATGGTGACCTTGACCATTTCAACCACATTTGTCATTGAAAGAATTCCACTGTCTCCATCCTTGCACCTGGGGAGAGCATAGATGATGATGATAGGTGAGAGAATGGGCTTGGTTTTTGAAATTATGTGGTTTGGTATTTAGTTTGTTTTTTTCAAATAAAATGTTGTTAGGTCCTTCAGCAATCCTTTAAGATTGGTAGTAGTATATTGCACTTCATCCCAAAGTAGTTTCAAGCTAATAGCATTGTTTGGCATGCGTAGCACCACCTATTAAGCAATGACTGTTTTACTAATGGAGGAGAGGTAGAGAAACTAAAGTCATCCAATGTTTTGGGAATATGTAGCCTTAAACCCTGACTCTTTCAATTTCAAAACAAATTTCAGTCCCTCTTTTTAATAAGCAAGTGAAATATATGGCTAAAATATGCCAGTTTCTGTGCCTATTTTTAAAGTTATGTTTGAAACTCAGGGTGGCCTGATCTAGTGGGAGGGATTGGAACTGGATGATCTTTAAGGTCCCTTCCAACCCAAACCATTCTGTGATTCTATGATGGAACTGATTCTGGCTTACCAGAAGTCCTAAATACACTTGTCCCTTCCTGTCCCACCCACCACCCTCCTTCTTTTGCGAACTGCAGTGCATGGCACCTTAGCATAGGGTGAGCAGTCTGGCTGGAGGCCAACTGCTTCAGACAGTTTGTACTGACTTGAATTAAAACAAATCTGAATGAGAACTCTTAAACCTTGATCTAAATACAGGTTACAAGCAATTGCTCAGAGTTGAATGAAATGATCCAATACAAAAAGGGTATCTGCACAAGGGGGATTTAGACCTGTGTACTATCAAGGTGTTAATTTGCTTAGCAGATGTCCCACTGCCTTCCACACCTGAGGAGGAGAAAGCTCCACCTTCTGCATCTGCTCTGAAAACTGAACTAGAACCTGCATCCATAGAGGTAAGAGCATATTTGGGTTATTAATTTCTGGATTTATCTGATTCAGTGGGGATTGCCCAGCCACTTTTCAGATGCTCAAGGTGATGTCCTGTTAGCCTGTGAAGTCCATCACAACATCATGTTTGGAAGAATCCACCATGTTCACTAGTTCATTTTTAAGGACCATTATTTAAACTCTAGCTTTTCTGCTGATATAGTGCAGATTTCTGTTCCTTTGTTTTTTCCCCTTCTAATAGTCCTATGAATTATGGCTTGCATTTGAATACTCTTCCCTCTGAATCTTGGCCTCAGGAGTCAGGACAGGACCAGAAATGAAACCAGAGACTCTTGGTATTCAACCTTGTATTGCAGGGAAGCTGATTTGCAAGGTTGGTGGGTTGCAGTTAGCAAGAAGTTAACCGTTGAGCTGAGAAAATACACATAGCTGTACTGAAATTGTAGCTGTTTGTCACAGCAGGAACTCTGATGTCTTGCATACCTTGCTATTTCCTCACTCTTCAGAGGTAGGATGGAACAACCCTGGTGCCACCTTCTCACATAACTTAAACACATTTCAAAATGTGCATGGCAGACAGGAAAGCTTGCTGTCTCATTTTTCTGTTTCTCTGAAGTTTGGCTCAGTAGGATGGGGAGAATTGTGGCATTAGCAGAAATGAGACTAGGATATCCTGGGAAGGCTCAGAACTAGTTATCAAATCATACTTGGCTTCACTAGTATTAGATTTCACTCCTGAGGCTGATGACTTTATGACCTGTGTACATGCATAGGGCCTTCTGACTCTTGTTTTTTTCACAATACTGCAATGTACTCCAGGTTTCAGCTGGAGGGAGGAAAAGGAAACGGAAGCGTGTGCTGAAATCCAAGATGTTCATAGACGAAGAAGAAGGGTGCATGGGTAAGACTATCTGTCTCTTACACCTCAATGAATCTAGCTTCATTGAAAATGCATTACAGGCCAGCCTCTCCCAGGCTTAGAAAGAGATTCACAAAATCATTTTGTTATTCCACTTCAGCCTTATGCTCCCAGATTGAGGTAACTGCCCTTTGGTGAAGGCCTGGGTAGGGAGTCATGGAGCCGTAGCTGAATCCTTATAGTTTTTTGATAATTCACAGATCTTCTTTCAGTTCTTCTCCCTTCCCTCCTGCCACCATGAGCACCGCCTTCATTTGCTCTTCTCTCCAAAGCTGCAAGTATTTAAAGATGGTACAGAGAGAGGTCTAGGTTTTGGGATAAACTCTATGTGGGACAAGTTTGGGGTTGTTTGGGTTTTTTTCTTTTTTTTCCTTTTGGGATTAAATCCAGAGCTGTGCAGAAAAAAATTGTTATATCTTAATACAAACTTTAAATATCTCAAACAAGGAATAAGTTGGGGCTTAAATCATTGTGAAGGTTTCTGTTTCTGATAAGGATGACTGCCTTCAGGAAGGAAGGGAGTCTCTACAGAAGTACTGAGAGCCCAGTGGCTTTGAATTCCAGCCTGACTGGACACACTTTCCTCCTGTGACCTGGGGATAGCTGTGTAACACCGCTGTACTTGTTTCCTCCTCTGTGTCGTGACATCAAAGTAGAGCAGCAGGAGCTAAGAATATTTTTTTTTTCCAAAAGGTTTGTAAAATTTTGAGAGCGTGGGATATGTTTTTGTAGCACTGTTGTTAGCTCAGTTGTATTGCATGCTTGACATTCTCCAGCCTTACTGATCTGAGAAGAGATCAAGGGAGCTCAGCCAGTTTTAGGAGATCTGTTGCCATTGTGCAGGTTTGTCATTGTGCATAAGTGTAGATAGATACAGGCTTGCGTAGCCCGTATTTGGAGCTGCCTGGATGTGAGTCAGCTTATGTCTGTTTGCACCTGTCTGTGTAGTTGTATCTTATGTTTTCTATTAATTTTATGCATCTTCTTTAAAGAAATACAAAGCTAGCACTCAGCAACTGGCTATGCTAGTAACTGAAATGTCAAGTACTGGATTTTTGTCCAAGAATTGGACTTGCCAAAGCAGTTGATAACTTTGAATAGTTGTGTTATGGGGTGTTTTGCTCTCTCGTCCCAGAAAGAACCATTAGAACACTTGGAAGTAAAATGGAACAAAAAAGCATTAGCTGGGACGTTGAGTTGAATGAGGTCTGCATCCAGAGCTCTTGATAATGAGTGTTGCAGGTTTAGCTTCCAGCAAAGAGTGCTCTTCTCTCCCTGTTCATCCTTTTCCAAATGTACCAGACCTGGGAAGGTTGCCTTTCTTTCTCTTCTCTCTGTGCCCAAGAGGTTTCATAGTCTAATGCAAAATCCAATTTACACATGGTTTAAATTTTGGGGTTATCCTGTGGAGGGGTAGGAGTTGGACTTGGTCCTTGTGGGTCCCTTCCAACTCAGGTCATTCTGTGATTCTTTTATACAGTTCAAATCTACTACCATTTTATGAAAAGGGAAATGCAAGCGCTGTTGTGCCTTGGGAGGCAGATCCTCCAGAAGGAGGGATGGAGCTGGGATACTGGGCAACTGGGTAGGGAGGAGATGCCACTTTCCATACCAAAAATATACCAGTCTGTTGCACAGAACTTGCTGTCTGTTTATTGTCCAGTTTCTTTTCTCCCCTCCCTTCCCCACTCTTTCCATACACAAGCCTAATCATTCAAAGGCTAACTAACTTGCAGATCTCACAGGCTAATGTAAATTGTAGTTATTCCTTGAAATACAGGGGCACTTTGTCCCTTTCCTTGATGTCTTCTTTTTTTTTTAACTAGGTTATAGACACAAAATCCTAATATTAGGATTAGATCGTACTTTATATTTCACCATGATTTAAAGTGGTCATTTTCACGGTAGCTGCAATAGCAAGAATTACTCGATGATCGAGTGGGTCTTTTCCAACATGGTTACTCTATGATTCTATGAATTGTATAAAAAAGCAAAAGTAATTTAGGGATTAGTCCTAAGGGAAATGGAGCAATTAAAGTATCTGTGGCGTTAAGCACAAGGCACGTTCCCATGCATCAGCTGGAACTCAGATCAAGTGCTTG
This sequence comes from Piaya cayana, assembly GCA_013389865.1. Lineage (NCBI taxonomy): Eukaryota > Metazoa > Chordata > Aves > Cuculiformes > Coccyzidae > Piaya > Piaya cayana. The sequence continues at coordinate 47,654 of WAAB01021674.1, read as the reverse complement.
CTCTTAGCCTATCACAAAGAGGAGCTATTAAGATAGGTTTGAGCTAGTGCGTTTCTACTCTACACTTTCCAGCGCATGAAAAGATGCCCGTGGACTTGAATATTGGAATGTATATATGTGTACATTGTAGGTAGATTAATATTGCAGCACTAGTTTAAGTTCGAGCTCACATAACTTGAGTTACTGTGGTTTAGCAAGTCTGTCTGTGAGCTGAGCATCAGTAGACACCTATCTGCCTGCCTGTAGATGCCACACACACAAAATTTTTAAGTTCAGTTGAGATCTCAGTAAAATAGAGTTGATCAAAGCTGTGCTACCTTGCAGTTGGAAGGGATTAAGGGCAGGCTTTTGGAGTTACCAGCAGTTACTGACAGGAGTGACAGCACAATAACTTTTTAATGCCCAGTAGCTGGCCAGAGGTCTGTTAAAGCTGTTCACTGAAAAGCCACTTGCCTCTGAAGGGAGGTTTATGGTCCCTATTTGAGCATATGCTAGCACTGCAGAGCAGGATTTCATTCCATTCCTCTTCCTGGTCTCTGGTTACGTAAAATAACTTATTTAATTTGATGCATTAATACAAGTGAAAGCCAGTTTCCCAGAAGAAGGGAAGTTAGGACATCTGTTTAAAAGAACACAGTTGCTAAAGAAAAATGGCTTACTAGAATACCAGAGCGCTGCTGGGAAAGCTGATACAGCATTTACTTGTTTCTAACGATGGCTTTCATCAGTGGACCTGGCTCCAGTTTAATTTGTGTGAGCATTGTTTTATAACCCTTTTATATCCCTTAGCTTTCCATCATTGGGCACTGACAGCAGTGAGCTGGCAATCCCATTCAGTCATAGTGTTTGATATCAATCACGAGTTTGGGTTTATTTTTTAAGGGATTTCTTTACAATTGCCCTGCTTGCTCACCTGTACAGAAAGAAGCTGCCCCAAGGTTTGTGATCCTCTCATCTCTGAGATGCACTGTTTGCTTCTCTCTTTCATGACCACCTGATGTGTGTCGTGCTGGCGAGGGAAGGCTGGGTCTGTTTCTGGATTGTCTTGCCCAGGTTTCAGGACAATCTGATTGTTTTGGCCCCTTTGGAAATTGAACCAAGTCAGAACAGCAGTTTTTAACTATAAGATAAATGTTCGGTCACCTAACACTAAACTATTGATTCTGATGTTGTTCAGATTCACCGCTTTCTGATAGCTGCTTGTCAGCCTGCACAAGATGAATTGATGGCTGCAGGCCAGTCCCTGGTAGAGAAATGTCTTAGCTGTGGAGGTCTTCATCACAGTTAGACCTTGTATCTAGCAGAGGGCAGTGCTTTGAATAGGTTTGGAGAGGGAACTGTCCTCGCGAGGGCCCTTCCCAGTGGTGAGTATTGGGCTGCTGCTGTTTAAGGGTGTTTTTATGACCTGTGAATGAATGTGTGTGGTGACACCAAGCCATTCTGAAAGAGCTGGATGACAGTAAAGCTCCAAAGTCATTAACCTTGTCATCTTACACTTAAGAAAGAGGGAGGGTAGTTTGACTCAGCCTATGGAAAGCCAGTCCAGTCATCTGGATCTGCTGCAGAGCTGTAAGCAGTGGACTTAATTCTTGTATCTGGCATGTGCTCCTTGAACTCAAATTGCTCATTTCCTGAAACGTAGTGGGAAGGCTGCAGTGGGGAGGTCTCTGCTCTTTGGTAAACAGGCTTAACCATTGTTATCTATTCTTTTCTTTTAAACCAGTGACTGAGAAGGTTTATGAGAGTGAATCCTGTACCGACAGTGATGATGACTTTGCCAAGTCCAAGCCACCAGCTCCGCAGAAGCAGCCTGTGTTGCCTATGAAGAAAGAACCAAAGGAAGAAAGAAAGAACCTGAAGAAAGGGCCAGCTACTGCCAACAGAGCCAACAAACAGGCCTCCATCATGGGTTTTTTTCAGAAGAAATGAACTGGGTCTTTCTCCTGGTCCTCTTGGCAGCTTGGGAGTGTTGCTCTCTATGTGTGGCTTTTTGAAAGCTGCTGCATTGGAGGAGTACCACGCAATCTTCAGTTACGTAAGATATCTTGCTTACTATGTAAGCAAGCCCTCTGGACTAGATTTTGTATCAGAGAAAAGTTTCATTTGTTACCGCAATACTTTCAGTCATCTTTACTGAGCAGTTTGGGAATCACTAGCTGGAAACAAAATGTAGATGAACCCTTTAAAAGGCTGTTAATCTGTTTACATTAAATTGTACTTTTTTGATGTGTTCTATCACCTGTTTGGTGCTGAGAACCTGATTCACATGTGATAGATGGCCTAAAATGGGAGCCAAGTTGTGGTATTATTTTCTGTTCCCCTCTTCTTTTACACCCCCAGCTCTCCAGATTGATTTAAGTGTTCACATAGGTAGAAGCTGCAATATAGCAGGTCTTCAGGCATCCACACAAATACTGAACATCTGCTTCAACTTTAACTGAATGAAATGAACATGATTTTCCCCTTAAGAATTGTAAATAGTTTTTACTCTGCCTTTTATAATTTTTTTTTTTTTGGACAAAGCTGTGCACATAAAATGCTCTTACTCTTTTCTTCCTTGAACATATCCTCTGTAAATTGCTCAGATGCCTAATTATAGACCAGGACACTGTTGGTGCTCAGTCTTTGCAAAAACATCTTTGAGGCTTCCCACACAATTGGCTCCATTGTAACTGGGGGAAAGCTTCACTGTTATTGGGAAAGTAATTGTATCTTTAACCTTGAAAATTAATGAGTCAGAAGGGAGGGTGTTTAGAGGGCACTTCTGATAACACCAGTCTGGCACCTGCTATCATCTGGGAAGAAGTGCATGCTGCTTTTTGGTTTTATTGGGTTTGGGTTGTCTCAAGGATTTTTGCAGATGTAAACCAGACAACCAGAGAGTTTTGTAGGACGTCTCGTCATCTGCTCGCTGAAGGAAGCATGTCACAGCAAGTGGTGCTGAGGAACCAGTTATTGGAGATGAATAAAGCATTGAAGTCCTGTTAATCAGGAATGAGTCGCTGTTTTGGATGACTTGCTTTTCTTCTGGTGCTAAATTCAGTAGGTATGTGTAAGAGGCCAGTTTTTTCAGAGGAAGGGTGCTGAGCATTTCTGAAGCTCGGCCTGGTGGGGCCTCCCAAATGGGCAACCGATGTCATCAGGCCAACGTATGTACAGATATGTATGTAAATATTGGCATAGAAAGTATTTGTTTAGCAGAAAGGTAGATAAAGTCTAAAGAGTGTGAACCAAGGAAGTGTCTTCAGGGACCCAGCTGAAAGTATTTCAACCATGACTAGTAAAAAGGCCAACTGTGTGTATTTACATGATTTTTTCTGAGCAGGAGAACAGGTCGATGACTCAAGATTTGAACGTACACTTAAAAGCGACCAACAGTTGACTTGATTGAAGTCACATCACCTGAGGAAGCCTGCACCCTCAAGAGACATGAGAGGATCTACTTGAAATCCACAGTGTTGCTGGATTTGTGCCTATGCTTGTGTCCTGACTGGGTGGGTTCAGCTGCCTGCTGTGTAGATTGCTGCTCTTGGGGGTATTCAAGGGTGACCTCAGCTCAGCACCCTCGCGGTGTAGCTCCTCAGAAGTGTCAGGAACTTAAACTCTGGGCTCTCTGAATTAGAGACTTTTAGGAAAAAGTAATGGGAAGATGGGTGAGGGAAAGCAGAATTGGCACAGCGCAGGTGGACATCCACAGACTCTGATGCACAAACAGAAAAAAGTTTCATGTTCTCATGCTGTGTTTGTGTGATGTGGACAGCAGAGGTCCATGGGGAAAGAATCAGAGCTTTGTTCTCACCTTTGTGAAGAAAACATAACTGTTGAAAAAGAGACACTGCTGTAGCATTTATGTTTTCTTGGTAGAATTGGGAGTGCATTTTGAGAAGTAAGTAACAGAACCCATTAAATGCATATTTTTCTTTTGTCCTTGCTATTCACTGAATGATGTGCTATGTCCTGATTTCCAGTGGTTGCTGAAGAATATCGTGGGTGAAGTGGATAGAGTTCTTTCATCAAAACTAGGGCTGGAAGTGTTAAACCGAGTACTTTGGCCATATGAAATATGGGTGAGAATGCTTCACAATGTCAAGATCTGTATTGAATTCTGGCCCCTTGAGTCTTATTGCTGTGGTGAGTGTTGACAGAACGTGGTGTCCCAGTGCTCTTGCACCTCACCTTTACTGTGGTCTAGCTGGAGCTCACTGCTCCACCCCAACTCCCTCTATAACCAGATCAACGTCATAGGCGACTTCCTCAGGAAAATTACTTAATGTCTGAAGAAGCAGGATATAGGCAAACTTCAGACTTCCAAAAGTCATGATCTAATACTACCCCCTCCTGCACTTCAGGGGCTGCCAGTGCCAGGGGCCCTCAGCTCCCTGGCTGCCCCCTTGCTGAGGCTGGAGTGTCCCCAGGCACTGTGTGGGAGCAGGGAATGGGGCTGGATTCCCAAACTGGTTAAAGAGAAGGTTCCTTCTTGCTGCCTCTGCCAGATGCACCCGTTTGGCACCCAGTGGCTGATGAGGGGGTTAAATATCTGGGAAGCAGTGGCAGCTCTGTGCAACTCCCAGCCAGGCACAGGCTCTTGTGGTAAGGAGCACGTCTCCTGCTTTGCAGCTAGCTCAAGACTCAGTATTGATGGCCCTCGGGGTCTAAAAACCTTGTCCTGGGTATTTCCTCTCTTCTTCCCCTTGCATCTCTCTTCCATCGACATTTACACCTTCAGAAGGGGCAGGGTGAGAGGATATTTGTTCATTTAATATTCTGCTTGATAGTACATGTTATAGTGTTTCTTTGCCCAGGCTCCCTGAAAGCCTTTTTTCAGACAGAGGAAGCTTCATCCTTTTTTTTTTCCTAGTGGGGAGAGAAGGTGAAGAAGTTGCACTGTTGGATACTCAACTAAGGTGACTGTGTGTGCCTGGCAAAGAAATGGAAACACTGCTCCTAGGGATGAAAACTCCCCAGCCTTGCTCAGGAGGTAGTTGAGCTGATTTACAGCCCTCCTTCCTCTGGGGCAGAGCCTACTCAGAAAAAAACCCTTCGTGTTTCCCGCTCTGGGGTCAGCCAGCCTTTACCTAAAGGAAAACAGAAGGGATCCAAGGAAGCACTGCAGGGCGCTAACATGGGATAACAAAGGGCAAGCAGCACAGCTGAGCTGGGCAGGGGGTGTCCCAGCTGCTTGTGGGGAATTGTTTTGCTCTCTGAACAGGCAATGCCAGCTCGGCCACAGATACTGGAGAGGGAAGCATGAAGCAGCAGGGCCTTATAAGGAAGCAAAATGCACCAGTGGAGGGGAGACAGGCGCTTGCCAGGGCTGTGCGTCAGTGCCTCGCTTCTCCCCAGCCGCAGGGAGCGGCTGCAGCACCCTGGGGTGCATACGAGGTGTGGATGCTGCCGAGCTGGCTTTGGAGCACCCCCTGCCACGTTGGGACCTGCTTCAGTAGCAGCAGATGGCAGCGTCTGCAGCCCTCGATGCTGAGATCCCTGTGGAAGCTGGACAGCAGCTCTCTTGCTCCATCTGCCCTCTGCGATGGCCTCTTCAGCTGGGGAAGGGTTTAAGAAGCGTTAAAATTGGTGGTGGAAACTGACCCCACATGGTGCAATGCTTCTGGCTTTATCTCACTTGTGGTTTTTTTCCAAGGCACACAGAGCTGAAGGGAAAAGGGTGGCATTGGGTAGACAAGACACCAGCTCTTTTCTGCTCTCCTCTGTTTCTTTGATCAGTCTCTCCTTGCTGGTGGAAGGGTTTCACCCAGTCTCTGTCAGAGCAAATGGCAAAGCCACTCATGGCCAGAGCCAGCAGCATCCCCCTCCTAGGGAAACTGCTGCTGCATAAGCCAATGACAGCTCCTTTGAGCCTTGGAAGAAGGCACTGGAGACACTGGGGGCTCAGAGAGTACTGAAGAACCATCATTTCCAGCCCCTTAGGGCTCGTGATGCTTTAAAGACCTAAAACATCCTTCCCAGCATCAAGAGCTGCCGATTTACAAACCAACATCTCTGCAAGGGTAAAGGCAGGAGGCTGAGATAAATCCAGGTTATGAGTCGCTTGTATAGGATGGTTATTTCAGCGGCTTCTGAGAAGATGGAGATGGTTCTGCTGATCCCGCTTGGCCAATAGGCAGGTAGTTGGTTGAAGGAGGGTGTCAAAAGCACGGCAGTGGGGCTGAAGTCCAAGTAAGTTTTGGAAACCCTGCCAGAGGAGACTGTCTTAATCCTTGTCTAATCTCCAAGTGTCACCCTAGGGCGGGAAGGAGCGGCCAGTGGACAAAGATGGACCATGCTGACCTCTGACAAGGTCATCACCCCTTCATGATCTTTTTAAGGAAGATTACAGGTGATTCTGCCCATGTTCATGTCCCATGGCTGCAAGGTGCCACAGATGATTTTTCAGCAGAATTTCTGGGAGTACTGGTGCCATTATTTCAGCCCACGTCTTAGGAGGAGCTGTGCACAAATTGTGTCCCCTAATTCATGGTTTGTTTTTTTTTAAGAGTCTTCACATCCTAAACCACATCTTTTGTAAGGCTGGGAAGAGGGAGTTTGGCACCTGGAAGCTCTCTGGAGCATCCCAAAAGCTCCCAGTTTGGAAACTTGCAGCACATCAACATAACTCACCTGCAGGAACCCTCAGTCTCTGCTCTAATTTTTGAGCTGGATCTCATGTCAAAGCTGACCCTCCTGTGGGGCTTGGACTGGAGACTTAAAGGGGTCCCTTGCAGCATCCACAACTCTGGAAATTCAACTAGTAGATATGCAAAATCACTGCAATAAGATTTAAGCCCCAGTGTGCTGTTCTGTGTGGTGGGGCTCTTCCCTGTGGCATGTCCCGGAAATAGCTACTCTTGAGTTGCATGCTAGTTGGTCTGTATCAGAAAAACACAGCAAACTGTGCCCACATGTAGCTGAGGGGTGTGTACCAGTGTGCAGCCACTAATAGTGCTGCCCTAGAAAGCATCACCAGAACCTTCAAGCAAGGGAGCAAAGTTGCAAATGCAAGAAGAAAAAGCATTTGTGGGGTTTTGGAGATGTTTACTCCACATCCCACTCCTGTGGTGGGTACCACATGCACCAGCTAAGCCTCCCATCCCACTCACTGAGCTGTGAGGGCACCGGAATGCTAGGGGAGATCAGCAATTCTGCTGGCGTACTGAGCATCCCCAAACCTCAGCACCGAGCAGCCCCCTCCAGTGCTGAGTATTGCCCCTGGGTGCTGAGCACCCTTCCTCAGTGCTGAGCATCACCCAGGCTTGGTGCTGAGCATTCTCAATCAGGACCGAGCATTCCACCTCGTGCTGAGTCCCACAGCCCTTTCATGCAGCCCCATATCTCATCGCAGCCATGTCCATGGATCACAGAGTCCTGTGATGTCCCTATCCCCATGAGCATCCTTAGAGCCAGGGTTTCTGCGCCACCCAGCACGTCCCAGTGCTTGTTTACTCCTTGCGTACCGCCGTGTCACTTCACCCCAGCGCTTCCTGGGCTGGTGTCTGAAAATAGATATTTTTAACCTTTTAAAAATAGAAAGTCTCGCAGAATAGCAGCTCCTGTTTTTCCATTCCCTTCTCATTTCATCTTACAGCGAAGCAACTCAAGCTGGGCTGTGCCAGGGGTGGTGGGAACACAACCCGTAAACAGGCTGCTGCAAAACAGGCAATGGGGAAAACACATGCATCTTGAGAACTAAAAGGGGGGGAAAAAGAAAATGAGAAGATAAAATAAATGAGAAAGGCCATCCACCTTTCGCACGGAGCCTTATTTGGTATTTTCATGAAAAGTTATATCTTCACACAGTAAAAAGTGCCACTTATTACTCATGCTTTACTAGGTAAGTGTATTTTCCTTGGCATCAAGTGCATTGGTGGTTTTTTTTTTTTATTTCACTACTCCCGTACAAACTATTTCGAAGGTCTCATTAGTTACTCCGTCAGAACTGGCGCTTTTTGCTGCTGTCTGGAGGACGGGGCTATTAAACCCGAGACAGAACTGCTGTTTGTTCAGTAAATATTAGGCTTGACTTCGCGGGACTGTAAAATTACAGTGCGGGTGTCCTGCCACAGCACGCACAGGGCAGCCTTTCAGCCCTGGTAACCGGCTGCTGCTTGGGCAAGGATGTCACCCCGCACCCACGGCACCTCTGGTACGTGGGCATCACCCACTCTAGGGTCACTACAGATGCGTGGATGCCACTGCTGCTGTGCACACACAGATCCCTTGGTCACAACATATGCGTAGACATCACCTTGTGCCCGTGTCACTGGTGCAAGGACCTCTGCCATCCCATGGATGCTACAGATGTGTGGATGTCACCTTGTTCCCATGGTGTTATGCACATAAATGTCACCCTGTCCTCATGGGTGCTATGGACACAGGGATGTCACCCTCTCTCTGTTGCCGCTGCAGACACACAGGGATGTCACACCATCCCTGCTGTTGCCACACATATGGATGTCACCCTATCCCCATGGCACGGTTTACGCATGGATTTCAGCCATGCCATGGACCATCCACATATGGGTGTCACTATCACTGTGCTCAGAGTCACAACCTTGTCCCCTTGGCCACACCATACACACATACATCACCCTGTCCTCATATCACTAGTGCACAAACATCCCATCCCACTATCACTACAGATACATAGATGTCACCCCATCCCTATAGTCACTATTTAGATGTCACCTTGCCCCTGTGGACACTGCGTACATGTGGATATTACCCTGTCCCATGGTCATCACACACACACTAGAATCATAGAATCACTATGTTGGAAAGGACCCACTGGATCATCAAGTCCAACCATTCCCATCAATCACTAAACCCGTGTCCCTGAGCACCTCATCTATCTGTCCTTTAAACATCTCCAGGAAAGGTGAATCAACCACCTCCCTGGGCAGCCTCTGCCAGTGCCCAATGACACTTTCTGTGAAAATTTCCTCCTGATGTCCAGCCTGAACCTCCCCTGGCAGAGCTTGAGGCCATTCCCTCTTGTCCTGTCCCCGACACTTGGGAGAAGAGGACAGCTCCCTCCTCTCCACAACCTCCTTTCAGGTAGTTACAGAGAGCAATGAGGTCTCCTCTCAGCCTCCTCTTCTCCAGGCTAAACACCCCCAGCTCTCTCAGCTGCTCCTCATAAGGCCTGTTCTCCAACCCCTTCTCCAGCTTCGTTGCTCTTCTCTGGACTCACTCCAGAGCCTCAATGTCCTTCCTGTGGTGAGAAAGGAATAAGTGTTACTGTCATCATACCCACATCAATGTCCCTATGTCCCCATGGTCACTGTGCACACACACTGTGCATCTCCCAGGATGACTACACACATGAACATCATGTAGACCCTACAGTCACTAAATACACATGGACATAACCTTGTCCCCAAGGTCAATACAGGTACAGGGACATCACTCCATACCACAGTCGCCACATTGTTTCACAGAAAGGGTCACTGGGCACTGGCAGAGGCTGCCCAGGGAGGTGGTTGATTCACCTTCCCTGGAGGTGTTTAAGGCGCGGGTGGATGAGGTACTGAGGGGCATGGTTTAGTGTTTGATAGGAATGGTTGGGCTCGATCCAATGTTTTTTTCCCAACCTTGTGATTCTATGATTCTGTGATTCTATACACATGGATGTATCTTCAACCACGCACACACCAATGTCACCTCCCCATGACTGCTGTACACACACACAGAGGACATCACCTTGTCCCACAGTGCTATAGGTGTATGTGTCATCTTGTGCCCACAGTAACTACATGAACACAGGCATCATCCTGTCCCCATTGTCACCTCACGTACATGGACATCACCTTGTACCAGGGTCCCTGTGCACACATGGACATCATCTTGTCCCCAAGGTCACAACATGCACATAGGCATTGTCTTCTCCCAGGGTCCTGCATACACACAGATCCAACCTTGTCCTCATGGTCACTATATGGCCACGGCTGTCACTTTGTCCCAAGGTCCTTGCACACACACGGATGTTGCCTTTTCGCTATGGTCTCGACATAGACATGGACATCACCTTGTCCCCAGGGCCACTGCATGCCTGCAGGTATCATAGAATCATAGAATCACCAGGTTGAAAAGACCCACTGGATCATCGAGTCCAACTGTTCCTATCAAACACTAAACCGTGCCCCTGAGCACCTCATCCACCCATCCCTTAAACACCTCCAGGGAAGGTGAATCAACCACCTCCATGGGCAGCCTCTGCCAGTGCCATCACCTTCTCCCAGGGTCCACACACATGCACAAACACCACCCCGACCCCCTACCTTGGAGCCACGCACCCCTCCTGCCTTGCTACAGGGAAAACAAGCAGCTGAAAAGCTGCCACGCCAGCCCCATGCCTGTCCTGCCGGCCACCGCCGCCCCACGGCCGCCTGGCCCCAAGCCCAGGGCTCAGCGCGAGCCACGGTTCCCAGCCGCTCTAAAAGCCAGCTTTGTGTTTTACAGCCAGGCCCTCGCTTGGCATACGATTTTAATTAGAGTCTGGTTACACGGCTCGGCAGATGTGGAATGTATTTCTTAGCCCAGGTGGAATAAATCTATTGCCATAAAAACCAACCCCCCTGTTATTAATTTCTCCCTTCTAAATAGCCCAGTATTGAGATGCACGGTCCCCACAGCCCCCTGCCCGCACCCCCTCAATGCAAACCCTTCTCTAAGTGTTTAATGAGCTTTAATTTTATTATATTCCCCTGCTGTATGCAACAGGCTTCTGGTCCCAGCGCAGGTTCCTGGCTACCGGCCCTGCAGGGAGAGGGGCTGCAGGCTGCCAAGACTCCAGCCCCACAGCCAGGGGTGGCTCTGGGGGGCAGGCACGAGGCTATCACCTCACCCTACACCCTAAAGGGGACGCTCGATGCGGAGGGTGACAGAGCTCAGCACCGGCTGCTGATGGACCAAGGTGATATCCTCAGGGACAGGGATGCTGGTGGACACTAGTTCCCCCAGTTTGGCATCTCATGTCTGCTGGGGGGCACAGGCGCAGGCTGCAAGTTCCCCAGGGACACTCCTGTTCTTCCCAGCTCCCCAGTGAGGTGTGGGATGGCCGCAGGTGTGTCCCTGTGGCTGAGCCCCATCCCAATACCCGTTCATCATCCTTGCAACGTCCCAGTGCAGGCAGAGGTGCAGAACCACTCGAGGAGGCATTAGCAGGGAGACCTGGCCACCCAGATCTGGGATTTCAGCCCTATACGTGAATCCCAGCCACCATCCTAATGGCCACTCCACTGTCCCCAGACCACCCTCTGCTAAGCTGCACCCAAAGAGAGGGCAGAGTCCCCAGACAGAGTGTCCAATGTGGCCACCACCAGCGCAGCTCCCTCCTCACCCTTCACTGCAGGCACAGTCTGGCTCAGTGTTATGTGTGGTGCCTGCCCAGTGCCAAGGCACAAAATGCCAGGAATTAACTCACAGGGATGTTATCATAACTCCAACAGCAAAACAACTGCTGCACACTCCCAGCCACACCGTCCCCAAGAACAGGGCTGAAATGGGATGCTACACCCCCTGTGACATGAGATGGAGATGGGACACAGCATCCTGCACCCAGGGAATTAAACCTTCTCCATCAGCCCTCTGTGTTGTCAGTGCCAGGAGGCTGTTTGCAGGGTTTTGGATGTTGATTCTGCAGGTTCAGGGGCTGTACCCAGCACACAGTCCCTACTGACACAGCCTGTGATGGCACACCAGCACACAGCCACCACAGCACCCGCTCACCCCTGTCCTGCTAAATTTGGGGTCACCCAGCTGGCTAAATTTGGGATCTTGAAGGCTTTTCACCTGTTTATCCAAAAGCAGACATGATCTTCCTCCTCCTCCACATACTCCTCCTTGTCATCCTCTTCATCCTTCTTCTTCCATCACTGGTCCTCTCACCCACCACTACGTTTTCTGCTAGGGCAGCCATCCCCACTGTACATTTTAAATAATAAGATTAAAATAATAAGATTGTTTGAGCAACAAAGCTGGTGAAGGGGCTGGAGAACAGGCCTTATGAGGAATGTCTGAGAGAGCTGGGGTTGTTTAGGCTGGAGAAGAGGAGGCTGAGAGGAGACCTCATTGCTCTCTACAACTACCTGAAAGGAGGCTGTGGAGAGGAGGGACCTGGCCTCTTCTCCCAAGTGACAGGGGACAGGACNGGGGATTGCCCCGACCCAGGTGTAGGACTTTGCTCTTGGCCTTTTTGAACCTCATGAGGTTCTCACAGACCCACTTCTCCAGCCTGTCCAGGTCCCTCTGGGTGACATCCCATCCTTCTGGCGTGACAACTGCACCTTTCAGCTTGGTGTCATCTGCAAACTTGCTAAGGCTGCACTCGATCTCCCTGTCAATATCATTGATGAAGATACTAAACAGCACCAGTACCAGTACAGACCCCTGAAGGCTACCACTTGTCATGGATCTCCATCTAGACTTTGAGCTATTGACCACTACTCTGTGAATATGACCATTCAACCAGTTCCTTATCCACCATACCATCCACCCATCAAATTCATATCTCTACAAATTAGAGAGGAGGATGTTGTTGGGGACCATGTTCAAGGCTTTTCAGAAGTCTAGATAGATCACATCCATTGATTTACCCGTGCCCACTGCCAGGGTTATCCCATCATGGAAAGCCACTATGTTGGTCATATCCTTTTGCCCCTGGTGAAGTCGTACTGGCTGCCATTAATCACCTCCATGTCCTCCATGTGCCTTAGCACCGCTTCTAGGAGGATGGGACCTGGCTGAGCCAGTAGATATGTGCAAATTTGCTCGGCACCATCACCCTCAGCCTTCCTCTGCCACTCCCATCCTTATATTGCAGGGATACCTAGTGTAGGGCTGTCAGTATCACCCCATATTGCCCTGGGTTTGGCTATGAGGAGGTTAGTGGAGATGTTGTCAAAAGCTTTGCTAAAACCCTGGTGTATTCCATCCCTGGCTCACCCTTCATGCACGCAGGTGGAGTTGAGTTGGGCCTGATCCATGCTGGCTATCACTGTCTTCTTCTCATCCTTCACTTGGAGGTGAAATTCTCCAGTTGGTGTAAAGCAGTGGTGGCAGGAGTCTGATCTTCAGTGCTTTGGCCCCCAAGTACAAACCCTCTGCTCTGCCCAAGGAGGGCAGAAAAAGAGCATCGAGGTGAGCCTTTGGCAGAGGCACACAGGTCCCAGTCACTGCTGAGGGAGGGAGCATGCCCACTCCCACCAGCTCTGCAGTGTTGCCGCCAGGTCCAGGCATGGTCTGCCTGAGGACCTTCCATACCAGCATTGCCGGGTAAGTGGATAAAACTGCTCTAAACCTGGAAACAAAGTTTTGTCATGCCAGGACTGGATGAATCCAGGGTCAGAGCTGTGTTCTGGAGAGGAAGTCATGTTCCTGTGGTGTGGGCAGCAGAATTTCAGTCTCCTGAACTGGTCAGACATCTCCCCATGGTACACCACGGGGCTGGAGAAAGTCTCCAAATGCTCTCAGAGACAGAAACTCAGAAATACTGGGGGAGAAAAAAATACAAAACCAAAAAAAACCTCCAAACCAACCAAACAAAAAAGCCAAAAATCTCTATCCCCAAGTGCTGTGAATTAAGTCCTTCTGGAAGATCTTGTGGAGGCCAGAATTGTGGCTATAAATTGAAAAGGAGCAGATTTAGACTAGGCGTAACGAGGATATTCTTCTCCATGAAGTTGGTGAGGCACTGGCACGGGTTGCCCAGGGAAGCTGTGGATGCCCCATCCCTGGAGGTGCCTAAGGACAAGCTGGATGGGACCTCGGGCAGCCTGGTCTGGTGGGAGGTGCCCCTGCCCATGGCAGCAGGGGTGGAACTAGATGATCATTAAGGTCCCTTCTAACTCACACCATTCTATGATTCTATGGGTAAGTTCAAATGGGGACAAGGTGAATATGTGGAGCTGCTTGTGGCTGTTAAGCACAATGATTCCAGATATAACATCCACCACCAAGCCCTGACCCACCTCCTGCCAAGAACCAGGTGTGTACCCCAAAGAAGGTCATGTCCCATTCACCCTATTTCTGGTTGTTTTCCTCAATTTGAGGAGACAAGACTGGCAGGAAGAATGTCTGCATGGTCCTCGTCAACTGGCTAAGCAGTTCCCAGACTCACATTTGGCAACTTCAACACTCACTGCAGGGGAAAAACGCCCCAAGAAGCAGCATCTTCCCCCCAGGATCCCACCTCCTCCAGCAGGGACTAGAAAGGGGAGTAGTCTCTGCCCTGTTGGCATCAAAGCTAGGGCTGGAGCCCATCACGATATTCTGTTTGGCCTCTAAAAATGCTCTAAGATGTCTAAAATAATCAGATTCTAGAAGGGAGGAGAGGATGACACAAAAGAGGAACATGAACAGACAGCACGGGGCATCCCAGGAACTTCTGAGTTCATCCCATGGGGACACCAGGATGTCATTTCCTCAAAATCTCCTACTGATGTACCCGACTGCATCATCCTGTACTGTGATGTTTGAAGAACAGAATTCCAGGGTTTTGTGGTTGCAAGAGGTACCTCCTCCCTCCTTTTACCTTGGTATAAAGGGAATGAAGCCTCAGGCCCTGTGAAAAGCAGAGCTTGAGCCCTCCCCACCAATTCCCAGCTGGGAGACTTGGCACTGGGCTCACCCAAAAGTTTTCCCTCAGCTGGCCTCTCTTCTGGCCTGCTGGCTGGTATTCTGCTGTTGCTTTTGTGCCAGGGTTCTGTGGATGACGTTATCCCTCTTCTCAGACCAGGTGTAGGGAACACGGCTGCTCCCTCAGGGTGCAAAACTTCACAGAGACCCCAGGAATGGGGACAGCAGGGCTGGTAGGAGCATCACCCAAGGCTTGTTCAGAGCTGCACACAGAGATCGGGCTACTCTACTGCTGGTCTCACCAAAAGAAAGAGCAATGAGCTACAACCAAGCTACGGCTGCAACTCCCAGCTCCCACTACTTCTCCACAGGTAGCCTTTCATCTGTATTCTCCTAGGACCTGCAACATGACCCCAAGGGCCACCAAGTCACTTGGAAGATGACTGGCAGCCAAGTCAACCTGGACATCCACATCCCAACCAGCACACACGCTGCCTGGCCCAAGGAAGAGAGGCAAAACTTGAGTTTTTGGTCATAGGAAAATTATTCCTGCAAGGCAATGATGGGTTAGAAAGGGTTAAACTGTCATTTCAAAGGTAAAAATCTCTCTACAACATTTTGGACACGTAGGGGTAAACCCTGGCTATGTCAACATGAAGGACAAAACCCCCTCCAGTTCTAGCAAGCCCCAATTTTCACCTGTGCTGCTCAGACCTGAAGGCAGGTTCAAGGGCAAAAAGTACCCCAAGTGCCTTTGGGGATCTGGTCATTTTGGAGGAGTAGTTGGCGAGGCTGATCTGGAAATCCAGTGCCAGTCAGACTGTCTCTTGCTTCTTAGCAGTTCAACACTGTCTGGAGGGTATGTATGAGTGATTTTCGGTGTCTATCACAGGATGGTGATTGTTTAGATCAAGGGCCAAATTACATTCACATCTAACTGACATTTTTTGTTGTTTTGGTGATTCGCATTTAGCTTCAAATGCCAATAATCCATCTTGGGAATTCAGCTATGTAATTTGCAGTTTTGCTCTGGAAAACACTTGGCCCCAGTAGCTGTTGCTAACAGCCACATCACGTATCGATGCAACTATCAGCACATATCGAAAGTCTTCACCTGTTGTGCAACTGGGTCTTCCTGACTTCCAAAGGAGGTCATAGAGGAAGACAATGTGCACTTCTCCTCTGTGTCATGTCTGGCCTGCTGCGTCAGTAGGCTCCAGGTGCCCTCACTCCTCTGAGAAGAAGGAGTCTGCACCAATGTCAGTGTAACTTCTTGAGACATGATAATGTCATCCTGAAAGGGGATCGGTGTTTCCGTTCATTATTTAGTGCCGACCCTCCTGCCACAAAAACAGGAGCAGGAAGCCTGACAGCATTTGGAGAAACCTCAGTAGGTCCCTCTGCAGCCTCCGGCCAAACCCCTCTTGCAAAGTACTGTCTCAGGCAGCTCACCAGTGAGTAAAACTCTGATTTACCAGATTTTCTCATGCAAACTACTGCCTGGAGCACTTGGCACCAAACAAAACCCACCCATAGAGATAGTCAAGGGGAAAAAAAATCTCTAAATTTGGCCTGTTTGGGTGGACACTGACATAGTAGGCATTAGGGTCACTTGCCTAAATTTCCCATCTAGATAGGTTTCTTGGAGTCCTACCTGTTCATCCCACTCTGGACCTCAGGGTTTAATATCTCCTGATTCCCTTTGTTTGCACAAACACCTGGAAGTTGGAAGTTGCTAAAATCGTCCTGGATTTTAGCTCTTTCTGCATCCCCAACTGTTCTCGCTGCAGTCATCACTGGGGAATAACCTTCTTGGTTCTCCACAAGCTGGTGGCTGTGCGATCCAGTATGGGGAAGACAGGCAAGAAGGAGTCCCTGACCATGAGACTGGGCTCTCATGACCTTCCTTCACTAGAATAAAAGCTGGTCTTGTGTTTAGGGCTAGGAACAAACAATAGGCTCCCACTTGCAAGCCCACAGTGATGTGTCCAGCTTTCTCCAAGTAGGACCAACTCCTAGAAGGCAAATACTAGATCCTTCCTAGAACGTGGGTTTCAGCTGCACCTGCATGCTGTGTAAAAATGAAAGTTGTACAGGACACCAGCAGCGGGGCCAACTGATGAAAAGCATCTCCCACCCCATCCTCAGCAGCCATCACTCCACTTGGTGGGAGCCCCATGCCAAGAGCACACCCTGCTCCAGCCCCTAGCAGAGCTCAGGAGAGCCATAGCTGTGCACAAACACCATGAAACATCTCATCTTGTAGTGTAACCTTCTAACCAGCTACTGTTTCAGAGCTGGAAACACCTCCTACTAGGGCGAGCACAACTCCTGCCAACATGGGACACTCACATACGTCTTTAACATACCTGCTCTCTTAAAAGACATTTTTTTTCTGTCACACAGGAGAAGAATCAAGGAATGGTTTGGGTTCTAAGGGACCTTAAAGATCATCTAATTCCACCCCCCTGCCATGGGCAGGGACACCTCCCACTAGATCAGTCCCCATCCGACCTGGCCTTGAACCCCTCCAGGGATGGGACCCTCTTGTGCTACAGGGCATCTCCAGGATGCTGCAAGATGGGCAAGGTGCTGGGAACAACTTTGTTCGTCCCCCTGCAGAGGAGAACAGAGTCATCCCAGGGCTGTTGGGTGAGGCTGGTGAGATGAGCTGCTGTGTGGGGGAAGAAACCATCAGGACAGCTGTACCATGAATTTAGTGTCCAATTCACACCACAGCATTCACCCTGTTGCTCCAGACCTGGGAAAGTCCTTGAGGCACAAGTCCTCTGCCTTGCTGGATGGCCTGGGACACGACGAATAGGGTCATCCAGCCAAAAAGCATGTCCAAATATGTTGTCCCTTCACAAGCTGGTCACTTCAGCCTTCTCCTGTGACACCCAGGGAGAAATGGGGCTGCAAAGACAGAGCTCATGGCACTGGATAGCCATGTTTCACAGCAGCTCCTTCTGTCACTTTGTCTCTGGTCTCTTTAGAATTAAATCCTAGGTTCTTGGCCATCACAAGAAGCCACCGTGTGTGTTCCAGCCCATAGGCCGAACATCACCACCCCATCCCAGATGAGACTTGCCCCTTCCTGGGGCAGAGAAGAGGTTAGTTATCTCCCTTTGACCACCCAAAATCCAGCCCTATGGGCCTCCAGACCTAAAACGTGTCACTCAACCACATTCCATGGATATCCTGTCAACCTCGAAGAGATATGTGGGTCTATGATGAGATCTAAGTGCAAGTCACGCTGCCATCTGGTCATGCAAGTGATTTCCCTGTTGACAAGAGGAGGCTGATGTATCCAGCTGGCAAAGCTTCTGGTGCAAGATGTGGTAGTCGGGATAGCACATAGTGGAGAAATATATGCCTCACAACAGTGTTCTTGTGGTTATGTAAANCAAGAAGAGGCTGATGTATCCAGCTGGTAAAGCTTCTGGTGCAAGATGTGGTAGTTGGGATAGTGGAGAAATATATGCCCCACGACAGTGTTCTTGTGGCTACGTAAGGGTGTAGAAAGTGGGATGCCCTCTCTGCAGAAGACACAGCAGTGTCTGTGCTTAGCACAGAACCA
>WAAB01021674.1:0-29289 GCA_013389865.1 Piaya cayana | reverse complement strand
TCATAAGGTCTGTTCTCCAACCAGGCACAGCCAGACCCAGCTCCCATCAGCACAGTAAGCATGTTGCACAGCAGCGATTGCAGCAAAACCAGATTTACGTGTTGTTCCTATCCATCCACACCCAGACACCACTCCAGCCTGGGGGACGTGGAGGACAGGGCGCCTCATGGGACTGGTAGAAGGTGATGGTGATGGGGACATAGAAGACCATGGTGCCACCACCGCTCTTGCCATGGTCAAGGAAGGGTTTGACAGGTCCTGAGGATGCATGCCCAGGCACGAAGATGCAAAAGGTTCTGGGACCCTAAGGGAAGAGCAGTTGAGGACTGCAGAAGACCAATGAGGGGATGGACGAATGGTGGCCAAAGGGAGGGGTGAAGGCAGTCTGGGGAGGAACAAGCATGTGAAAATAGAGGAATAAGAGGATAAACTGATCAGTTCCATTTAAGTGGGTGGATGATCACTGCACTTAACTCCAGTCAGTGCAGTTTGTCTTGTTAATTAGACTCAATTTTCTATTTAGGGTCCATTTCTGACTGTTTTCCTGGTTGAGGATCTCTCATGTGCTTGAGGGTCTGGGTGCCAACAGCCGGGAATGGGAGAAGCTGCACATTGGGACTGATGGGACTGGGGGTGGCCAAACCAGCACCTGGAGAGACCATGAGACCTAGGGGTTGGCTGCTGGGAAGACCATGGAGGGTCGACCGGATGTGACATCTCCTAACTTAGATGACAGGGGGAGCCTCACTTCTCAGGTGGCCACCCCTAAGATGCCCTGAATTTCCTGGCTTGGGGCAGCTTCGGACATGGTGAGCACCCGTGTGCCCTTAAAAATCAACAGGCTTCCCCACTGCCTTCCCAACTCGAGGGAAGCCCAAGTTGGGAAATCCTCAAATCTATCTTCCAACACACACAAGAGACTGCCCCAATGTCCAAAATGATCCAACCCTTTCTGAGCACCTCTGCAAACCCCAGCCTCTCCATGGGGGTGCTTCAAGTTTCACCCGCTCAAACTCAACCTGAAAAGCTCAAAGAGGAGCATGTCCTGGATAGAGATTTTCACTATTTGGATATTTGGCCAATGTAAGAACTCGTCTCCCTTACTCCTTCCAAGGTCACTACTTTCCCATTTGGGGACTCTAACCCACAGCTTAGAGGGTCACGGCAAGATACAGGGTGGTGTTTGCTCTGCAGTCCCTCTTCCTGTGTCTAATGGGTCCATCAGAATTATTTTCATTGTCTGTGCAGCTGAGAGGCAAAAAGGGGTGTCCAGGCCAAGCAATTCTTCTTACTTCATTTTCAACTGTTTTCAAAGCCCCTGATCAGACGACCCAGATGGTGCTAAATGGCCATGAACAACCTTTAAACAGTGGGTTATTGTTGTGCTCATTGAGTTAGATAATTGTGATGGGCCTGAACTAATTAATTTCTACCCAAAAAAAGAACAACTGAATCATGGTCTTTTGGCAATGCTGGTGAGAAGGACTTGTAAGCAGTTCCCTTCAGATTTATCTAGCTGATATAAACAGGGATCTCAATCAGAGGCTTCGTGCTCCCATTGGCAAAAAGCAAAAGAGCAAGAAACACCACTCTGATGCACTGCAGAGGACAGCTGGAGGCAGCATAGGTGGCTCTCCCACATCCCATGGGGCAGGAGGATCATGGGATGCTCCACCAGCTCCTTTGTACCATTGGTCCATCCTACCTCCCGTTCAGAAGTGTCACATTTGGGGACAGCCGTATAACACATACAGGCCAGAGAAGTCAAGCATTGCATTAAAGGAAAGATGTGATGTGATGCAGTGACACTCGGGTTTCCTCCACTTCCCTCCTTCAGTTCCAGCCCTACCAACTGCAGTCTCCAAGGGTTTCCCTGTTTTTCTCATCACCCTTTTCTCAGCACTCATCTTCTAGGCAGCCAGGAGCTTTTTCCAGTATCTGAGAATCCTGTCTTGCTGGAAAAGCTTTGCTCTGTGGGGATTTTTGGTTCCCATTTTGGGGGATGTCAAACTTTGACAAACCTGGAGGCAAGGAAATGCAATCTCGTTTTCCCAGCAGCTCAGGCACCCTGCCAGATTAGGTACATCCTGAGCTGCTCTGGTATCCAAAAAGATGTAGAAACAAGGGAAAAGACTGATTACAGACATATTTCTATGTGAGAAGAGACAGGAAATAATAGGACTGTTTAGTCTGGAGGGGAGGCAGGTCTGTAGTGGCACAAGAACAGGCTGTGAGCCACACACCACAAACAATCCTCTGGTTTCTCTATTTCTCATCTCCAAAGAGAAAGGGATGTGCAGGGGAGCACTGATGTGAGGGAAAAGCTCACCTAACTCAAATACTGTTCTCTATGGACAGCTGCAAGTACCATTTTAAAAGGAATCCCATCCCCTTCAAGAAAAATTCCTCTCTTTGTCTGGAGGAATATGGTATGACAACATGCAGCCAAATTCATTGGGAGATGCTACATCTACAACCCAAAAATTCAAACCATCTCCAGAGCTGTGAGATTCATACAGAACTTTCAGGGCAGCACCAAACCTCATAAAACTTTATTTTCTGTGACTTAATTTCCCCACGGCAGAGTTTTGATGATGCTGAGACATCAAAATGAGAGGAGCAGGTCACCAGTATCGCTTCCCCCTCACTCCTCAGATGCCTGCAGGGAAGGGGGGTTTCATACAGATTAAGGTGAAAGAAGGTATTTTGCATGACTGAAAATCCGATGCAATGGAAAACAACAGGAGCCAAGGAAGTGAGTGTAGCTGGCAATTATATAGACATATAGTTTAGAGAAGTGTTTTGACTAACCTGATAATAAAGCATGAAATAGCATGGCTCTGACGTAAAACAACCCTAAGACCCCAGAGGCAGAGCCAAGATTTCTGATGGTGACTTGCCATCCATCCCAGAGCATACAACCATGGGGTAATTCAGATTGGACAGAACCCCAGGAGGTCCCTGGTCCAACCTCCAGCTCCAAGCAGGAATAGCTTTGAAGTTGCATCAGGTTGCTCAGGGCTGCGTCCAGGCAAGGGGTGAGTTTCTCCAAGAATGGAGATACCCCCAACTCCTTCCTTGGTCCCCGTTCCAGCATTTGATCAGCCTGAAGGGGAAAACGTTTTTTGGCATATCTTCCAGCTGGGCTGGGTCCAGCCTGTCACTGCCTGCCCAATACTGGGAACCCAAACCAGATCCAGTGCCCAAATGCATTCTGCAGAGACCACAGCAAAGGTTGCACCTGCCATGGGATATGCAATAAACTTATTGCTTACAAAACAGATCACAGCAGGTGGAGAGAGGGATTGCAGCAGGGCTGGTAGGAGATACGGGTTCTCCAGAAGAAGCAGCAGGATGTGTGGGTCCTGAAGAAGAAATGTCAGGAGATGCAGGTACTGCAGGAGCAACGACAGTGTGCAATTAGAGCATGACATCTCCTTGAGGGTCAAGAAGGGACTGTGGTAAGGAGAGAACTTTCCCAGCCAAGGGTGCTGCATTAAACACCCCTGTGTGTTGCTGTTGCCCCATAGAGACAAATCCCTTCCAACAGATGAAATGCTGCCATGGTCTAATTGCATGGATGCACCTGCAAGTACACCAGGACGTCCCCAGCAAGTTCCATGGAGCTGTTACCCAGCAGTGCTCAGAAATCAGCCACATTTAACCCACATGCAAACTGCTGGCGGAGGCCAGGCAGGGTGGCAAAATCTATAGATGGCATCTGAGCCCTTATGCAAGAACCCGTCTTCTTGCAGGGCTGGCTGCACCGATGACCCCCCTCTCCTCTTGGATCAGACCAGGGCTGGCATCTGAGTCTGTGCCAGCTTCCCGTGGACAGGACATTCGAAGCTCCAAAGCCCTCTGCACTGTGCAAACTGCATTTGAGTACTTGCTCTGAGATTTTTTGCTCTTCTGATTTCAGACAACCTCCATGTGACAGCATCAAGACCCGTGCTGCTCCTCCAGTTCAGTAGGGCCACTGAGAGGTGCGGCTTTCTGCTCAGAGGTTTTATCCCTGTAGACCCTGGAAGCAGATCCTTCAAACTCCTCACAGAGAGCCCAGCCCTGACCTGCAAACTCAGCATCGCAAGAGATGAAAGGTTCCACAGCACTGTGCCAGCTCTGCCCCCAAATCAACCCTGTCTTCACAGCTCATGGTGGGAGTGAAGTGATTCCTGTGGAGGCAAAAGGACGCAGGGAGGAGGAGCGGGGCAAGAGAGGTGATGCCACCAACTGCGAAATGTTGGCTTCCGATCTGTAGTTGCTGATCCAATTAAAAGGGTTAATCCTCAGAGATGCCCCCGTGAGGAAAGCAGCCTCTAAGAGGTCCCCCGTGGGGAGCTGTGGTCATTAGGGCAGGCTCCTGGGACGGCTGGGTCTGGCGTATCACTGACACAAATGCAGGAGATCACCCACTGCTCGCAACGCCATCCAGCTCTGCAGAAAGTCCCTTTATTCCTCCTCGGCCACACGTCACCAGGCAGCGCTATGTGTGGAGGCTGGTCACCAGCCCTCTGGCCCCTGTACATGTCTCCAGTGCTTCTCTGGGGTGGTTTTTTTTACAGTCCTGGGAGAAATTAAGGTCTCTGACACTGGCTAGCACTCAGGACAAACCAAGGTAGAGCTGATGCCTTTCCCTCCCACGCTAAGGAGAAGGAAAAGCCAGAGGGCCCAAAAGGTCATGGCTGGAGGAGGATCAGTGGGGAAGAATGGATGGATGGATGGATGGATGGATGGATGGATGGATGGACGGACGGACAAATAGATGGATAAGTGGATGGGGACAGATGGATGGAGAAGGTTGAGGAACCCACCCAAGAAGCCCATGGTTGCAGATCTGCCATCTGAAGGGAGAGCTGACCCCATCCCTCATATCCTTGTTGGCTCAAGCATCACTTTAAATGGGTAAAAACTCTACCTACCTCATTGCAGAGAGCAGAAGAGAGGCTTCTGGATCTCCTTGGGTGGACACAAGCTGTCCTGTGCCGCCTGCGGCTGTGTCTCTTGGGCAGCAGACACCAGTGCTGCTCTAGGACCAATGCAATGTGATGTGTTTCCAGGCTTATTCCTCCAACCGAACCAGCAAAAATCAATGTTATCCTGGTTTTCTCTGCCAGGAGACAACAGCCAAGATCCAGTGCTTGGCTCCTGCCTAACTCAAGCTCACCTCCTTGGTCTGTGCTGCTGTAGTGAGCGAGGGGGAACAGCAGTCAAGGTGAGAATGTTTTACTGTTCAATATAAAAGTTATTGGGTGCCTTTTATGACTGTCCCAAAACAGGGATACAGTAAAGGGATAACTATAAGACATCAGAAATCCTGACTCACAACAACGGAGAGCTGGCTGAAATGTAGCACGTGATGAAGAAGAAGAGGACACCATAGATGAGATGCTGTTTGGAGGCAGCCAGGGACAGCAGGGTATCGTGAGTGTGAGAGATAAATACAGTTATGGGAAGACAGGACAGGTATGTAATGCAAATAATATCTTCGGAGACTTCCAGGCCTTCCTTTCATGGTGACTACACTCAGCACACACCAAGGTTGCCAGGACAACATCAGTGCAAGGACAATGGCAGCAGCAGGAGCATAGCAAACCCAGTTCCCCTCAGAGAATCCTGCACCAGGGCAATGCCCTCCGTATTTCTCGAGGAGGGACCAGGCGGCAGCATTGTCTCCATGAGAAGCTCCTTTGAATGAGACTACTTCTCTGTCTTGTGTCTCCATGAAACCTTGCTCCAGAGGAACTCCTGCTTACACATCACTGTTAATCTCCGAATCTCCCTGCCCGAGGCAAAGCTCAGCCAGGGGTCCAGGGTGACACAGCACAGGGGTGATGCAGATGTGCAGGTACTTCAGACATGTTTTTTAGAAGAAATATAATGCACCATTGTCTGGGTAGAGACTAGTGAGTGAGGGATGGCACGGATCTCACCTCAAGCAGAGGGAGTCAGGGTTTCTCCTGACTGTGGAGCATCCAGCACCATCCACCACCCTCTTGGAGATGGTAGAGGAGCTCTGTGCACATGGCACTCAGCTGGTTTGCACCCAAGAGGTCTCCTGCCTATGCCTAGGCTCAGTATAACCTGTATAAGCTCAGTACTATCTATACTGACCTCATTAATCCATACTGGGCTTGGTAACCTATATGTACCTGCAGGAAACCTTGTCTGGGTAAGGCACTGCAGATTTCTGCTGGTTCTCTCCAGAAGCAAGGCCATCCCTAGGAATCCAATCCAAGCTTTGTTTTGAAGGCCTGCTGCTTCTGGGAAGCGAGCATAAACCAGGGCTCAGCTCTGCTTCAATTAATGCACACGAGCACGAGAAAATTAGGCTGACGAGAGGTCGGGCTCTGCCCTGGGACTGGCAGTATCCTCCCTGCCATAATGCAGCTGCAGTCATGCATGTGGCTGCAGGGTGAGAGGCTGCTTTTGTCCCTCTCCCTTCACCCTATGCCACAGAGGACACCCTCAAAAACATCACTGGCTGCTCAGCATCCATGGAGATTTTCCAGGATAAATTTTACCTGGATCATCATAGGGTTCCAGCGAGCAATGAACCTTTTACAGCCCCAGGTGAGCAGCTGCCTGTCCAAGAGACAGGGAGCCTGCTTAGGGCACCCCTCTCGCACACCAGGACCTCCTGTTCCCTGGCCCAGGTTTGCTGACCCTCACACCTGCTGCCAGCCTCAAGCTCGGTTTTCAGCCCCAAACCACATGTGGATCATAAGCAAGTAGAGTGGGATGATACCCCTGATGATGAGCAAAACACCCATGGGATGCTCTCTGTATACCCCAACCTTGCATCCAAACCCTGAGGATGTTGCCTGTGTGAGTACAAGGTGATCACACCCTGCCGGGATGGGGGTCCCACCCCACTCGGCTGGGGGTCTCATCAGGGCCCCCAAGTCATAACATGGACCTACGGGAAAAAAAGAGCTGGCACAGGAGGCTGAATCAAGAAGATGCTTTTAATCAAATTTATCAGACAGATCTGAATCTCCAAATAAATAGATTTATCAAAACAGAATAAAACAAGAAACCAAGGATAAATACATGTACCAAAACAACCTGAAAATCCCCCAAAGCTATTTCCAGACAGGGAGAGAGTGATGCTGCTGCACACCCTCCTCCCCACACTGCTGAAATGGTCCTGTTTGCTCTCTGGGAGATGCCGCTCCTGTGAATACAGCCCAGTAGATATTATGTAGGATATATATAAATATATAGCATAATAACATGCTTAGTAGCGACCTTAGTGCAGTGTTAGGGGTCTCAGACCCTGTCAGCAGGTGGGTCTTCCCAAGACCTACATCTTCAAGTGACCTGCAAAGAAGGGAAAAGGATCCTCCAGCTGAAACAGAGGTGAAAAGACCCAAGGTTTTTCAAGAAATGCACTTTGGAAGGTATTCAGCCAAAGAAACCCTTTGCAGATCACAAGGGCTCCAAGAAAAGAACTGAGGATGATTTTTCTCTCCTTGCAGGTCATTTTTATGCTGGCAGTGGTAAAAAGCATCATCACGTTTTGCTTTTCTGCAAACTCCTGATGCTCTTCAGAAATGCCAGGATGTTGGGGATGTGTCCCCATCTTCACACCGCATCAGGTATCACATCTCTGCCACCTTTCCTTCCTCCCTCTGCACAGTCAACAGCTGTGGTAGCAGGAGATGACAGCCAGCCTTTTCCACTCTCCCACTGGAGAGAGACACCTCCATGGCTGTGGCTTCAATGCGGTTCAATTTGGTTTACTGGAGATTTTGTAATTTACACTAGTGTATCCTTTATTGCTGTGCCAGTCTATTTAATAATGCAATTTTTTTTCCATATATATGTGTATGTGTGTATGTGTGTGTAGATAAATCAATAGCTAAAGTTTATTTTCTTTACAAGTTCTCTGTTTCTTTCTCTGGGCTCTCTGTCATCCTCAGCTCTGAAGTCTGGGCTCGGAAGATATTCCAGTGACCTGGATGAGCAGAGACAGATGCTCATTAGCAACAACACTTGGAGTAGGAAAATGCCGTTCACTTGATCTGTAACACCCTCTGCACTGAAGGACCACGCAACACTGAACATGACCAGAGCAGCACACCAGTGGCCCTGTAACCTGGCCCTAGACTTTGCCACCTTGCAAATAAAACTGTATTTGAGGTCAAAAGCAACCCTATATACCTCCTGCAACTCAATTAACAGCACAATCAACAGCATTTCCAATGTTTTCCTGGAAACCATTCACAGGCTCTTAAAAGAAAAAGACCTCAGTCTGAAATAGGGAAAAATTCTCTCCCTCTGCCTCCTCAAAGGATGCTTTAACATAAGTGGTTAGGACCACATCTTCCCTGGCTTCTCTGGGATTCATTCTGCCTGTAAGGGGTAAGAAGCATTTTACTTGTCCTCTGACATCAGAAAGCCAAAATTCAGATTTTCTGGGACATGGGCAGGCATGCTTTTCTCCTCTTCTGTCAGCCCCATCTATTTTTGGGGGTGAATTGCTCAAGATCCCCACATTTATATTCACTTTTCTGCTCCTGCTCCAGCCTTGGGTCTTCATGCAGGGTTTTACAGCCACCTGCAGTAGGGGAAGATCCTGTTGCTTAAGAGGAACCACACCTAGATCTCCCCATAGACTCACCAGTGAGCTGCAGACTCCCTGCAAAGCAAATGCATCAGTGGGAGATGGGAAACATCCTAAAAACTACTATGAAGTGTCCCAGTCTCTCTCCTTGCTCGCGCAAAACATCCCATCCCCATATATGCAAGAGGTAGCTGGAGGGGCTTTCCATTTAGGTAATCGCTTTGCCTCTAATCCCAGCAAGGATTATGCAGCCCTAATGTCGTCATCCCCAGGAGGAGGCATATTTTCTAGCTGAATTAATTTGTTGTGAAGAAATCACCAGCCAATGCTTTCCTAGAACTTGCGGCAACAACAGAGGGATGGTTTCACAACAGGGTTATTTGTCAGGGGAAACTGAGGCAAGAAAAAGGG
This sequence comes from Piaya cayana, assembly GCA_013389865.1. Lineage (NCBI taxonomy): Eukaryota > Metazoa > Chordata > Aves > Cuculiformes > Coccyzidae > Piaya > Piaya cayana. The sequence goes on along the minus strand of WAAB01021674.1, from coordinate 20,309 downwards.
GGCACGTGCCAGACATCCTGTCAGGGTATGAAACCTAACGTGGGAGTGGGGACATGAAAATCCCACAGGATTTGGTGAAGAGATGCTGCCTGGAGCAGACTGGAGGGAGAAGTAATTCCCCACCCTCCCTGGGATACTGGGTGTGCTGGTATGCACTGGGCAGCAGCACCGTTCCTGGCTGACCCAATGACCTTTGGGTGCTGGACAATACAGGAATGGCTCCAATCCGAACCTAACCCATTAAACTCTATTCCAACCCAGGCGGAGACACAGCCAGTGGGAAATAGTACAGCAGTTTCACTCCACACAGGCACTCTCGGCATGTGCACTGGCATTCCTGCTTTTTGTAACATTTACGCACATCCAAGAACATTAAGAATGATTTCTTAAAATATTTGACGAGTTCATTTTTTTTTTCAGATCCCTTGCATTTTTTTTTCCCCTCTAGTGCCAGATGGATTAGATATAAAAAAAAATCAAGCCGTTTTACGGGCTTTGGAGAGACAAAGCCTTCATATTTCACAAGCATGCATCCACTTTTAGAAAGCTGGCTGCCCTTTCCGATACTATAAAGTGAAAATGTGATTGCTAACCAGGAGTGTTGCATATGTATGTGAAGACAGGTCAGCCCTGACCCAGCTATGTTTGCATAAGCCTTGTCCCTACAGTTCAGCTCCTCGTGTTGTGCTGGGATTTATGAAGCAAAACATAGGGCTGTTGGAGGCAGAATCTGCCAGAGGAGTGGGGAAATGGAATTTTTCTCTCCCTTACCTTCATTTGTCCTGGTGATCAGCCTGAAGTTCTGTGCTTCTTGCTTGAATTCCTGTTTGCTGATCTTCTTGGTCTGTATCAGATGAAATATCCCTGCAGAAGGAAACATAGGGTAACAGACTCTGTGACATTGTTTTTAAGGCTCAGTCAGGTTTGGATTCACACTTTTCTGTCCCTTCCTGATATGCAAAAGGGACACAGGCCACATTGGATGCTCCAGGGCTCTGGCTCGGTGCAGGACCTGCTGCTGAAGCTCAGTGGAAGTTTGTGAGTGAATCCAGGGCTGGTTGAGGACCAGGGAAAATCTCATTTGAAAATTTTAACTGCTTGTTAAATTGGAATTAGGGACAACACCACAAAGGAGGTGAAAGCAGTAAGATTTTGTTGTTCCAAAAAGCAACTCACACTGGAGAAGGTCTGATCTTCACCTGAAACTATAAGATAAACAACAGTGAGACCAACAGATCCTGGGATTCCCATCCTCTTTGCTCACTCTGGACCACCTATATTCCCTGTCCACAGAGGCTACTCCATCCTTGGATGCTCTCCTTTCTTAGAAGCAGCCAGGGACCAAAGCTTTCTCTCTGTCTGCCCCAACCCTTGAAACTCCTCCAGGACAGAAAAAAACATGAATGACCTTATCAGAGATTGATATTTCTGCCTGTGCCAACATCGTCCCGTCAGCAGAGGTGCCTGACTCAGACATTTGACCAAAGAAAACCAGAACTTGCATTTTGCAATGGAAGTGACCTTTCTATGGGATTAGAGGTTATGATATTTGTATTATCCTGTGAAGGGTGACAAACCAGACAGGTATGCCTGGCATATCCTTCCCCACCTCTCACCCACACCCCCGTGCATACAGCCTCTCACTGCTGGTAGATGTCAGAGGCAACATGGTCCCCCTTATTTGGTTAAGAGACTTTCCCCAATTCCCAGCAGCAGTTACACATAAAAAGAGTATGTAACAAATGGGAATTGGCTAGCAATCCATATAAACGAGATGTTATGGACTGTGGAAAATTAATACAGGAAGTCAAAGACATCCAGAGAAATACATGGAGAGTTGGAAATATGTGGAGAGTCCTGTAAGTGGGTCAAGGAAAGAAGTCCTACTAGTAACAAAAGAAGTTACTGGATGGAGATAATAAAACTGTTAATGACGCAAGAAAGGCACAAGTGTTCAATAAATCCTTCTGGTCTATACTTAGAAAGGAGCAGAGGGTGTGCTTATAGTCCCCATGGCTGATGAAGCACTTTCCAGTACATTAGTAACCAAGAGGATATTTCAAACAAGAGCTACAAGAGATAAACATCTTTTAATCAACCGACCTAGATAATGTTCACCCAAAAGCCCTCAGAGAGCTGGCTGTGACCTCTGCCCCTCTGGATGGTTGTTTCTGACAGATGTCAGGAGCTGGGGAGCAGTGGAGGAATGCAGACGATGCTCCAGTATGCGCAGGAGACCATGAGGCGGCGCAGATAAGAATAGCCTGATGCATCTGCCACCCATCCAAGAGGCAGTACAGGATGGAGCTGCTAAGGGCTGATGCCATTTCCCAGTGAGCAGATACTGCCCAACAGACTGGATCATTCTTTGCAAAGTTTAGGATGAGATGGAGGGAGGTGGTGAGGCTGTTGGGCAATTACTACGTATCTTGATGCTTTAAAGAGGTCTCATAAAAAAGACAGGGACAGACCTTTTAGCAGGGCCTGTTGGTATAGGACAAGAGGTGATGGTTTTAAACTAAAAGAGGGGAGACTCAGACTAGGTATAATGAAGATTTTTTTTTTTTATGATAAAGGTGGCGAGACACTGGCACAGGTTGCCCAGAGAGGTGGTAGATAATCTAACCCTAGCAACAATCAAGGTCAGATTGACCAGGACTCTGAACCGTTTGCTCTAGTTAAAGATGCCCCTGCTCATTGCAGGGACCTTTAAAGGTCCCTTCCAACCCAAACTCTTCTGTGATTTTATGATTCTACACTTTAGGCTGTGCCTCGTGACCAGAAACCAAGCAGAGTCTTGTAGAGCACAAAGAATGAATTGAAGACCAGCTCCAGCTCCAAGGGAGCAATTAATCTTCCCTAATTTTAGAGAGATGAAGGAGAAACATGCTCTTCTGCAGCGCCATTCTACTCATCCCCAAATGGGTGGATGAGACACATGATAACTGCTTCTCTCTGCTGACTGTGTGGGGAACCACATGACTTTTTAAACACAGTGCTCAGCGTAGGCTGGGGAGTGAAGAAAGTCTAATTCAAGGAACTGGTCTTAGGACTTGCTAAATCATCTGCAAAACAAAGCCTCGGCAGGTGGATAGAGACAGGAGCATGAGTTCACGTTGGGGTATGAGACCCATTCCAGCAGGACACAATATTTGACCAGATCCTTGCACCTCGTTTTGGGTTCTGCATCTCCAGAAAGACACAGAGGGAGTCCAGAGCAGAGCTATGCAAAGGACTGAAGGACCAGAAGTTTCTAACATCAAAGAAAGGCTGAAAAAAAAAATAACTGCTTAAACTGTGTAAGAGGACAGCAGCATGGCCTGATGGGTATCTTCAGATGTATCAGATGAAAGTCATCTGCCCTTCACACTCATGGTGGAGACTATGAAAAGGCATGAGCTTGAGCTGCAAGGAGACTGCCCATTGGGAAAAGTCTTCCCTTCGGAAGGGGTTTGTGGCTCTGGAAGAGATTACATGTGCCATACAGTCTCCATGGCAAGAGATCTTCAAGCATATGCCAGAAGAACTTGAGGGAAGCTGATGTGGATCCCACAGGTCCCCTCCAGCCTGGGTGTGAGCATACACTCCTAGATTGAAACACTGGGGATTTCTGATGGTCCCTGAGCTGCAGATTTTCAGGATAGAGAGAAATATTTGGGGCAATGTCTAATCAACATCTTGGCAGGGTAAGCATGGGAAAGAGGTCCTTGAGGGGAGTGTAACTTCATGTACAGCCCAGGCCTCCAGTGAAGCAGGGTGAAGGGCAGAAGTCAACAACACAGCCTCCAAGCCATGGGGTCCCTCTCTGATCCTGCCTGTTCCTTTTTCATCCTCACTCGCCATGATAATTCCTGCTCTAAACCATCAGCAAGTCACATTTTAGAACTGCTGAGGTGTTCAGAAACCCTAAAAATGTGGGAAAGCCCCCACTGTAACTCATCTGGGAGCTGGTTGTGCACCCCCAGCAAGCTGGATTAAGCTTTCAGCTGGGTGTTGGCACCAGTTTCTGCTCTCAAGTTGTGCCTTATGGATGAAACCATCCCAGCACATAAATAGATGAGGCCACGTAGGTATCATAAGCCCATACAAAGGCAGATGGAAGGGTTCCAGGTGCAACTTGCAGTCTCTTTTCTCCACACATGCTGCTCTGTTGGTAGAGTGATGGACCATGGAGAGGTGGAATCCATATGTGACTGAGCTCATGCTCTTTCCCAATAGTAACACTTTGCTCTGCCAAGCAAAAGAGCTGTGTTGGCCTCAGGGACAAGGGCCTCCCCTGTCCTTGGCTGGCAGGCTTGGGAGTTCCGTGCAGACATGAAGCTTTTGGCCACAGAAGGTGGCAAGAAGGTTTAGGTGGTGACCTCTGCCAAGGAGCAAGGGAAGGAAACGGTGGGGCCCAGACAGTGCAGGCTCAGAGTTGTCTTCTAGCTACAAGGTGTCATTGTGAAGGAGGCTTTGCTGAGGCAGGGGGGAGGATGGGGAGAAGAGCATTGTGGAGGATGGCAGGCGAGGAGGGAAACGTGGTGGCAGCCATGCTTCGTCTCTAGAGTCAATTTATCCAGCTGCTGTCCATGTGTGCCCACCCTTGTCAACTGGAATGAGCCAGTCCCAGGAGGGTTGAGGTCTCCTTAAGGAGAGAGGCAAGACATGAACATACCCAAGAGACCAGACTATCTGCCTTACGCATACTCAGAAGACACCCAGATACATGGGTTGAAGGTCACTGTATAAATGGATAGGATGCAATCAATCTCAAGTGCTCAAGGCACAACGTTTTTGCAATGGGTAGAGTATGTTCAACAGAGACTCAAGGTTGGGGCACTGCAGTGCTCTCTCTGGCCCAAGAGAAACACAACACAAAAATCCATTGACCAAAGCTCTTTGGCAGAGATAGGCTCTTCTGGTCCATAAGAGTGCTGCAAAGCTAAAGGTACAGGGACAGGGTATTTGCTGTGCTTTGACCACTGAAGGACACATCAACAGAACCATTCAAATCCACCCATCCAAAAAGTAGACTGAGGACAATTCTTCCTCACCATATGCACCTTTGCAGCAGCTCTGCAAGCTTTGTTCCCAGTGATGGGTGAACTGAGGGGAGGAAGGAGTGGAGAGCAAAAGCAAAAATTTGGAATTATCAGAACAACTTTTTGTTTTGTTTTCCATGAGCATTTGGCATGGAGGCAGGCAGGTTTGGAGTAACAACCCCATGGTCCTTGCCTTGTTTGCTCATGTGCTGTGCCTGCAGGTGGTGTGGCAGCTTATGGCAGGGTAGAGTTGGGCCAGAAGTGGTATCCAGCCCCTGGTCTGCATGCAACTGCATCAAAAGAGTGTGAAAGGAGGAGTTAGAAAAGCCAGCTTGTTGTTAGCAGGTTTAAACTCAATACACAAGGACTGGATCACCACTAGAAAAGCCTGAAAATTTGAATAAAGCTTGGAAAGCACCATGTTTCCACACACACCTCCTCTATTACTGGCCAGTTTTTTACGGGACTCACCTTTAATCAGCTTCCAGTTGTAGATTTCCACCTCTTCTGAGGGTTCCTTCTCAATTGCAATCGTTCTGAGAATCTCCTTGGAGGTCTCTGAGCTCGGCGGCACAAACATGTACACCAGGACATGGTTAGGGTTCTTGCCACATCGGGTGGTGATTATTTCATCAGTGGGTTTGACTCTGGTTTCTGGACAAAACACAAGGACAGAATTCATTAAACAGGGGCAGGCAGGAGCTTGGAGAAGGTCATCTCACCACCCAAGCTGAGGGAAAGGCGTCAGACTGGGTTGGATGCCATGTGGCACAGCAGCATCTTTGAATGGGATCTTGGTTCCCAGGGTCTGATCTGCAGCACTGGAATCAGTAGCAAAGGGAGATGTTGATAAAGGATTGGTGGGCCCGCTTAGCCCCATATTCTCCATGCCCCTTGATTCTGGCAGCATCTGTGCCAGTGGGGATAGGGATGAGGGATATTCTCCACCTGAATTCCCTGTACCTACTGCAGGGACTTTGATATCATCATCACTGCAAAGCCTAGGACGGATTCCCCATTTCTGATCTCTTTCCCACTGCGATCTCAAGGGAACAACGTTAGTGAAGAGAAGAGCCTACAGCACGGGAGCCAGCGCCGTGGCCAGGCTGCATGGGCAGCACGCCCAGCTCAGCCCCACGGGTGGGCTCAGCCCCAGCCCCAGCCCCATCTGGGGTGCAACAGAGGGGACATCCACACCAGGGGCACTAGCAGGACCTTACATGATTTTTTTCTACAACCCCAAAGAAGGAGAGTCACTAATTTCTTTATTTCTCTTTTTAAATGTATCTGGAGTAATTAAGAATCCCCCACAGTTTTGGAAGGAGATTTATTGCCTTTGGTTGTGGTCCTTGGAATGCAGAGGAGCCCAGCTCTGCTGAATTTAGCCTTGTTCTCTCTGTCATTTTGGATGCTGAAGCTTTTTACGCCACTCAAAAGAAAGTTTGCTTATAAATAGATGCGTGGGGTTTATTTTAGTAGGACAGTTATTTTAGGCCTGATTCGGCTCTCCACTGTGCTTTCTGGGGTGGTCCTGAGCTACTCTTCTCAGAGAGGGGATGGAAAACCCAGTTGAAGGTGATACAAAACAGAGCTTTTGCAGCAACGGAAAGACAAGCATTCAGCTCTGCAGACTCAGTGTGTCATGAAGGGGGTACAATGACAGCCCACCACCCTCACCCCGGCTCACCACAGGGACTGGGAGGAGGAAAACCTCCATCCTAGACCATTAAACCTCACCCACTCCAGGGCTGCTGTTTGCATCAGTCAAGGCAGCCCCATCTTCACAACAGGGAAGGAATCACACATCCTTGAAGATGCAACAGGTATTTAACAACCTAGGAGCTCCACACTGGAACTATTCAATGGCCAGCAGGACTGGGGAGGAGGAGCAGGGACACAGGGGTCCTGACCTCTAGCTCTGCCCCAGCAGCTGCAACAGTCTCTCCATGCAGCCTGTGCATCACAGCAATTTCCCTTCAGTCAGGATCCCTTTCGCAAACAGATATCACTCAGCATTTCTCTCCAAGCTACTGAGTAAAAGGAGGAAGAGGAGGACAGTCATGGAAACTGCCTGGAAAAAGAAGATGGGTGAAACCTCCATGCAGTGAAGCAAAGGACAAGCATGTAACTTGGCTGAGCAGTGAGTGTGTGTGTGATTGCTATCTATGAGTTCTGGAAAGCGAGAAGAAAATAATTTTGGCTGGGTCAGAGTGTTTAACTGGAAATAAATGAAGACTGAATGGCAGACAATATCCCTGCAGAGAAAGTTGTAGACTTAAAACCAGAAAGACCTGCTATAATGGGAATGCAGGACTGGAAAGGTTCTGCTCAGTCATCACATCCCATTCCCACCAGGCACCACATCATAAATCCTACTCATAAACATATCAGAAACATTATTAAAACAAGCTGAGCTTCTGCTCTTCACTCTCCCAGGGAAGCCATCCCAGAACCTCTCTTCTCAGAGGCTGGAAACCCTTGAAAATCACAGCTGAAATTGTTTTACAGCCTGCTTGCCCGCATTCTTAAATGTGCCAATGCTCCTTGCTTGTTCTGCTTGGTGAGACCCCTCCACAAAACTACCTCGAAGATGCACATCAGAGGACACCGTCCAGAAAGTACTGCATCTGCAATCAGACTCAAGGACACTCAGGTATCTCAAGTCTCTCTAGGGAAGCAGTGGGTGGTCCATCATCTAAACATCTACTGCTGAATGATAGTACAGAGATATACACCTAGAAAACGTTCTCCAGTGGGAACAGGAGAAGATGTCATTACCTGACGCATCTTTGTTAGGTCTGTGGTATAAGGGCATCTTTCCAAAGACCAGGAAGCAGCTGAGAGACCCAAAATCAATCGAACAGGAAAATAAAGAGGTACTCTCCACCTTGTCCCAGCCCCAGTACCAGCCCAGTTCTACCTGGCCCATCACAGTAGTTGTGTGCCTTACACTCTCTTTCAAGTGCCAGGAACCTCAACTCAAATTCAAACCAAACCAAGAGTGCCACAGATACCCACACACCTGGAAGAAAGTAGTCTCTGAATTTCAAACCTACATTTCAGCTGCATTTTGCAATTTAATCCTATGACTTCTTGTCCCAGCTAGAGACATGGAGAACAGACCATACTCTCTCCCCAGAACGCATCTTCTGTCTATCTGAAAACTCTTAGCATGTCCCTCCTTTGGCATCTTTCTCCAGCCTACACCCTCCCAACAGGTGGAACCTTTTGAGACAACTGCAGTTTCTTCACTTAGGCTCAGTCCTGCTGCTCTGTAAGACAGGGCAATCCTTACATCAGTGCTTGCCCTGCTGAGCTCACCTGATGTGAATTCAAATCATCAGTAACGTCAACATCTACACATCTGTTCTGGACTTTAAACCAAAGCTAAAGGAAGGAACTGGAGGGTAGTTGCAGGAACAGGTGGAATCCTACCTACCTGGACATATTTTACAGCATTTCCCATCTACTTTCTCTGGAGAGTCACACGGATACTCCTTGGGACATGTGATCTTCTGGCAGTCCTGGACACCGTCCCGGCAAGTGCAGAGGATGCAGGGCAAGAGGCCGTAGAGTCGGAAGACAGGGTGCCAAACTTCCCCATGGGAGTAGGTCTTCCCGTTGTAAACACACGCTGGAGGAAAGAGCAGAAAGAGTTGCCGGTGGAAATAAATCATCCTCCTCTTTGTACACACAAGGCTTGATGGAGCTCAACTCGTTTCACCAACTTAAAAACAGGTGGCCCTGCTGTCTTGAGGAGCATGGTCCTCTGGCAACACATTTGACAGTGACAGTCACGGGGATATTGCAGCCACCCCACCCAGAAGGAGCAATGGGGCAGGGGAGGCAGGACCAGGAGATGGAGGCTGCTGGGGTCAATGGTCCTGCTGGGGGCAAGTGGTAATTTTGGGCAGGACCTCACCTGCTTCCAAGACTCTTCAGGTCCAGGGTCTCTCTGAGACTCACGGGCATGAAGCACAGTGAAGAGTGCCATCTGCTGACTCCTCCATGAAAAATTTTGCAGGTCGCAAAATTTTCTCCAGGGCCTCTTCTCCAAAGACTGGAAAGAGCCCTTCTGGAGATACAGTGGTAGGAGAACTCCCAAGGAGAGAAGGGATTTTTCCCCTTAGGCTCCATGGGGTTGCCTCCTCATCTCACTTTCCTACTCCCTCCTCCACGAGGAAAACCACAGCACTGGGACAGACTCCACCTGTGGTGGGTAGGTGCAAGAAGAAACATCCTGTCCCTCAGAGACCCTATCCTGGAAGGACTGTGTAAAGCCTTCCAGCTGAGCACCTCCCTTTCCAGGTCCCCAATCTCCAAAACATTCCAAGGACCAACTTTCTCCCAGCCCTCCTTAGAAACTGGTACATTCATGTAATCAAGGGTCTGTTGGCCACCAAGGCTGAGATAGCTGGGTGACACTGGCTGTGGAGGAGTCGTAAGCAGGACTTGGTGGTGGAAAACTGCTGCTGAAACAGATTGCCTGAAGGATTCAGTGTCCTCGAGAAGTTACCTGAGGCCACATACAGACTGCCTGCCCCTTCCATCCCTTACCTTTCTTGTGCTTCTCTTTCAAGATGATCTTCACAGTGGTGCTACCTCCTCCCTTGGGTTTGAAGCTCCTGGGAATGAACTCCAGGGAGGAACTGAGAGCAGTGGATGCAGTGGCTCCAGGTGGCTTCCTGCCCATCTCTGCCCCCAAGCACTGGTCTTGTGAGTGCCTCTGTGAGCAGTGAGTGAAAAGAAGGGTACTCAGACCCAGGCAGCTGGATTGTTCTCACTTCAAAGCATGCTGGAAGAAGCCATAGAGTGTCCTGCATACCTTCCATCAGAGGTGGAAAGTCCAGAGACCACAGGGATGAGCAACGACCCAGGAACTATCTTGGTGCATTCCACCACCTAAGGAGTGCTGAGCAGTTTGTGTCAACGCCCCACCACTGGTATCCTCCCTGTGCTGCACATGGGTTACTCTCACTGGGGCAGCACCCTTCTCTTCCTATGCTCAACCCAATGCCCTCAGAGAAGCGTGTAAGGTCCTACATCACTAACACAGGGAGGGAAAGGGACTGATCTTTTCTAGATGCCTACTGGGGACTGGCATCTCTGCAACCCAAACAGGATTGGAGAGGCAAGGATGGGCAATATCCTACCCTCACACATGCGGGATTGGTATGGAGCTACCAGCCAGCAGGACTGAAGTCCCGAGAACATCCCAGGCTTCCAAGAGCAAACTGCTGGGACAAGACATGCAGCACAAAGGGTCTCCTTGTGTCTATTTCGGGGGTTTTATAGGTGGTGGAGGTGTGACGCTGACATTTTGCCCAGCAATATGGAAAAGCACTGAGCCAGGAGCTGCAAGTGACCTAATCCCACAGACGTGGCATGGGCTGCCCCGCTGTGAAATGTCACTGTGAATCAACCTTTGGAAGCCAAGGAGTCACTTTTTCCTTGCTGGGGCTGCCGATACAAACACCCTGGGTAAAGCACACTTGCAGCCAGCAGTGGCTGCTCTATGGGAGGTACAAGTGGGAGGTAGGACACCTTTGAGCCCAGGATGGAGATACCATGTCCTGAAACAAAAGCACCCAAAGAGAGTTAAGCCATGCGACTTGATGGCTAAGGGTCACATCTGGCTGTTGGTCACCTTTGAGTCTGCTCTGTCCATGTTCCTCATTGGTTTCAACCTACTGGCCAAGCTCAGCCAGGCTGGCCAACAAGTTGAAGAAGCACCGAAGATTTACAGTTCCTTCAGGTCTTTTGCTCTTCCAAATAAATCAGCAATGCTTTAGAGGAAGAGGACAAAGAGTGTTTCCCTGGTGGCCTGAGGTTTCAGCCTATCCTGATAGCCCTCTCTTAGACTCGATTCCAACACACTATTCACCTGCAAACCAGGTGCCCACGGTACTTCTGTCCAAGGAAACAACTGCCCTCCTAGACCTGCCATGGGTCATTTCTTTGTAGAAGACTATGGCAAGGGCAGATGGCTTTCTCTGATCTGTTTAATGGGGCTGAGCTAGAAGCCATAATCTGAGTTTTAAAATGCAAATGTCACGTACAACACCTCTGTTTAACTGCAGGGGTTCTTCTTCCATGGACTTCTCGTATGAGCCATCTGTAAGGAAAAACATTGTCCTGTGAAATGCTGCAGGGCCGGGTGGAGATATGCTCTCTCTCTTGACTGAAAGCAGCTGTCCTCAGGGTGCTGGCCCACCTATGAAGCTTGGAGAGAGAGGAGCTTTGGATAGGCAAATGGGAGACATACCCCAAAGCCCCCCTTTATCCCCACTCACTATTAAAAACAGCTCAGCTCCAAAAAAGCTTGGAGCTTCTGAAGTTAGGTGGCATGAAAACATCTCAGAGGTAGAGTATGAGGTGATGGGGATGGTCTGGCATTAAAAAAATCCAAAGACATTTCTCACTGAGTCAATGGAATACCCCAGCTGCACCAAAGAAAATTAGGAGAGAGAAACACAAATTGTAGCAAGTGAGAATTTGGAGGAGGTACCTGGTAGAGGTCATTCTATGTCCACAGCCAGGAGATCATTATGGCCTTCCAGCATCATAAATACTTCCCATATTATAGGGTCATTTTAAGCTGTGACTTCATTGTCATCAAGGTATGAACCTGCCCATTCGCTCTTGAGTCTGTCTCACCTGGAGACACGGAGCTTGATGCTCTCCTCATCACGAGAAACAGCAGCAAATTCAAGAGTTTCTCCCCCACAGAGAACTGTGGGATTGAAACTCAGCCATGTCATATTGGTGCAGAAGGGGGCTGTTTCTCTGACTGTCCTGGAAACACCTCTGGAGCAACAGCAGCATGCATGATCTTTACTTGGTCCACACAACCATCTCCATTATGGTGGGTCAGTGGTCTGGAGGACTTCATCCTCCATGCAAGTCACATCTCCTGCACAGTGCACCAGTGGTGGGGTAAAGACCTCAGCTCTGGCCAACAGACACAACTACATGTGGAAGGGGAAGCATGCAAGAAAAATCACTGAGGCCTCATCTTTCGTTTCCTGGTGTAACCAAGACATAGTATGTGGCCTGTTTTACCACACAGGCTTCCAAAAAACTGCTGAAGTAGTTTGAAATGGCTCCTGAGAGCCGGTGGCAATACCAATGTCTCCCAGCCCTCATTCAGGAGCAGCTCCCGATCCCCTCATTACCTTTGCAAACCTGGCAGCAGGAGTCTGGCACTGTTAGGGGAGAGGAGCACAACAGCTCTGGGCAGGTCACCAAGCCACAGTAAATCTGGCCTTCCTAGGAGACAGGAGCAAAAAAAAACCAAACCACATTGTCAGGATTATCAAGGTCTGGACGGGGGCACCTGTTACTTGTGTTGGGGTGCCAGCACTTCAAATTGCAGGTCTAGCATAAATTGTAAGCCCCGCAATGGTCCATCCTCAGCTATCACCAATCATCCAGCAACTGATGAAAGCTGAAAACCTGTAGTGCTGCACTCTCCATCCTGTGAGGTAGAGCATGGCGGATGGTGTCCTCTCCCAGCATGGCTGGTCCAACAATTGCCAGTGCACATGCTCATGAGTGGAGTGGTCTCACCCAAAAAGGGGGAGGCTGTAACTTGCTCTCAGGCATTGTTAATGCTACCAGATCTGAAATAGCCACAACGCACCTGTAAACGCTGTGTAACATCTACCAATTCAAAGTGGCACAAGAACCTTCTCTCTGACATCTCTCAGGATACAGGCCTGGAGAAAAGGTGGAAAGGCAAAGTGTGATGTTGACCCCAGAACCAGGTCCACACTACAGCTCTGTCCTCCCTCTGTGTTGGGTTATTTGATAACACCAGAGCAAAGAACACAGAGACACGGGGTCGAGAGCTATCGATGGATATTCAGATCTTCCACTGGCTCAGTGGCTACTTAGAAAAACATCATTGTTGTGGTTCAAGCTGAAAGCCACAAACCAAGGCCAGTCTTGACCTTAGAACATTGCAGTCCCACTCTAGTTAACAGATTTGCACCTGTTTGCTGCAGGGCTAAGTTTTTGCTATGTTGAAAAAGGGTTAAAAAGGGTGTTCAACAGCCCAGCAGCAGCCAGATCTCAACAGCAAGGTCCTCTCCTCCACGCAGCAATTTTCTCTGGGGTATCCACAAGCTCTCAGTCAACCAAAATCAAGAGACCGATGAAGGATTTCCTTAGAAAACCAAACCACAACAGCTTCTTCTGCCATCAGGAAGCCAAAATGCTCCACAGGGGACATGAAGAGGAGGAAGGAAGTTTGGTAAAGGAGAGGATCTGGTGGACACCGTGGCAAACCGAACCCTGCTCTCTGCTTCAAGGACATCCATGGGGTCCAGACTTGCCGGAGTGTGGTTTGGCCACACAGCCTCTTCTTTCTTTCTCCTTCTGACCAACAGCTCATGGTGAAGACCTGCCTTAGGCAGGAAAGAGCGAATGTCATGGAAAGCAGAATACATCCCAGAGGCTCTGTTCTCGGGGTCATTTTTGCAAAGGTTTAGACCAGCTGTTCACGCAGCTGTTTTAGCAGCTGACAACATCAGACACAGCCCGGCAAGACCCCGCCACTGCAAGGCTGCACAGCCATCCTTTTATTTTCCCCTTCGTAACCAAGGCACTATCTTGCTGAATAAACAGAGACTGAGTGAGAGCCAGTGACTCTGAGAGGGACACAAGGATCTGCAGTCTCCTGGGAATCGTGGTGCATGGGGTGGGAAAGCAGGGCCAGGTTGGCATGTAGAGTCAGGTTCAAGGGTTCCTTCCTGGCATTTGTTCCCAGTCTGGTGGGCTGGCATCTAGTTCAGGTTTGTGAGACAGGAACCAGACTCAAACCTGTATAATTTCTACATCTAAGCTATTTCTCTTGCCACATATCTCCAAGCTACCTAGACCTGAGGCATGCACAAGCACCAAAAGCACAGACCAGCTATTCTGGTATCACAGATATTTCACTACCAAGCATCAGCTGATGGAAACCACCTGCCGTAAGAGAAGGGGCTGGTTTGAGCTCTCTCATGCCTTTTTCTTTCCTGGCCAAGCTTAGTCAAATTATTTTCTGCAAGAAAAGCACAGACCATTGAGGCTTTGTCCTACCCAAGAGTTCTATACTGGGCACTGAAAGCCAGGTCTGAAACCTGATTCTTTTTTATGGCAGAGGCTGTTGCCACTGTGAGCCGTTCTTCACAGTATTCAAGACCAAAGTCAGCACTTTCTATCCCACTTCCTCACTCCCTCTCAAGGAGGAGAAGCTGCTCCATTTATCTCCCAACACTCAGCTCCTGGCATACTTGGTCCTGTGCTCTGCACACCTTCCCCATCACTGCTGGCCAGGATGCATTGCAGTCCCCAAGCAAAGCATCGGGACTCAGTTTTTGATGTTTTTTTGCAGAAACACAGCCTGTGGGAGAGGGCTGGCTAGAGTGGAGCCCTGACTCAGGCATTTGCTGGAGGCTCAGGGAAGAGAAACACCTCTGCAGTGCTGGCAGACAGGTCATGGGTGGGTGAGCCACCACAGGGACAGACACCGAGGACCACATAGCATCCTGGATACCATTGCAGTCCTTGGGTAGGGCAGAGCAGATAAACTGATTGAGACCAGCAAGGAAGATTGCTATGCATTGGTCCCACAAAGGTCACTGCACTCAGGGTGAAAGGTACATGCTTCCTGTAACTGCTTTTAATGGACAACCTGGAAAAGTCATGCTTATCTCGAAGGCACAGCTCTGCACACAACGACCCAGAGGGCTGCAGGAGTTTCCAGATCAGAGCAGCTCCTGGTGCAGCCCAACCAGCTAGGTCCCCAGGCACATCTCAGCCCTGGGTTTGGCTTCCACTTAAATCCAAGCAATGGGAATGAAGATCACCAGGTATCTACCTGCCCATTGTCAGCCCTGGTGGCAAGGCTCTGCTGCAAATGCTCCAATCACTCTGCCATCATCTGCCAGCCGCATCAGGGATGAGCTCCAGCCATGCAGGGCAGGAGCTGGCTGCTGAAGCCACTGCAGACCAGGGACCCAGCCGTGGCTGGGAGTCATCAAATTCTTCATGGAGCTCAGCTTAGTCCTATCTGCTTGACATTGGGCTCAATGTCTCAAAAACCTCTGAAGCCCAAGACCTGGCATCTCATGTCCATGTTGCCTTGCCGGCATGTTGAGCACCTCCTAGACACTCATGCCTACAAACTCCACCTGCTTTCCAGCAAGCACATATGGGGAAAGGCTCACAGTTTCCTTCTCAGCTGACCATCTGCCATACAATACCTCAGTGGGGCAGGTGGGACAGTTAGATGCTGTGGGAGCACTGATCCTTGCCACAGATAAATTTACCTGTTGGTGTGCACAATGGGGCTGTGCCCTCTCCCACCATAAAGAACCCCAGCAAGGTCCACCCAGAACTGGCATGTGGGATCTCTGGGTGCAGGTAAATGCTTTGTGCTCTGCCCCCAGGGCTTTGTCACACACCCTGCTCAGGGTCAAGACCAGATAAGGCACCCAGGCAAAGGAGACACTCAGCAGTGGTCCTTAGTCGCTGGGCAAGGAGGACCCAGCACCATTTCAGAGGAAGCTCAGTCTCCTGCACTGATAACCTGATCCTGACGATAAACTGTCCCACCGTGGGCCAGTAGCACCCAATGTTCCTCACAAGTTTTTTGAGCTAGTGGGACACTGCTCGGGTGCAGGAGGAGACCCTGAGCCCTCCCCACCTCCCACGGGCTTGCAGGTAGCTTACAGAGCAGCTGCACTGCACACACTGGTTCAGCTGGCGGCTTGGAAAGAGCTCGCTGGTGGTGAACATCTCGCCCTGCTGGTAGGTTGTCCCATTGTACTGGCAGGACTTGACAGGTGCCCGGAGACCAGAAGGCGTATGTGGCTCTGGAAAAGAAGATGAGAAAGCAGCTGGGTGACAGCCAGCTCTTGCCTGGCCCTGATGAAGCACAGATGCTCAGCAGACTCCCCACCAGCCCAGCCCAAAAGGACAAGAAGTCCTTTCCACACTGTAGTTACCTCCAATGATCTGAGAAATTATTTATAAATATATAGAGAGAGAAAGAAAAAAAACCTATTTTTACTTTTAGCTAACTACCCATGGGAGAAGCTCTTTTTATTTGATGCTATCTGATGTTTAAGATCATTACATACAGGGCAGGGAAAAATTCAAGAATTTTGTTTAAAAAAAAAATAAAATCCGATATCCAACACATTCTGCTGAACAAATGATCTGAACAAATTGCCAGCTTCTGGTTTGCCCCTGAAATGTGAACTGACATTTGACCCCTACAAGTTTCTCAGGATGGGGAGGAGTTGGAGAAAGTTGTCTGACAGAGAGACTTTTTCCATCAAAACTACATTTTTGAGGAGGAGAAGCAACACGAGCAGCCTGAACCACTGTTGTTGCTGTGAGCCTGCAAGCAGGGCCAGACCCAGCATCACCACACTGCCCAAGGCGAGAGCATTCAAGTGACAGCAACTGAGGCGTGCTCTGCAGGACCATGATTGTCACCCCCTTCCTGTGGGGCGTCCACCTACCAAGACACCGCGGGCAGCACTGCTGGGGGTCCGTGACGGGGCTGGCACACTGCAGAGATGGGCACTGGATCCGGTAGCACCTGATGTTGGTGTTCTGGGGAAAGACAGAGAGAAAGACAGTTCATTCAGGTACATGTTCATCCCTGCAAGAGGAAGATGTTGGATGATGGCCATATTATCATGACAGATTGTGCTGATGTAGCTCACCCAGCCAAGAACATCTCCATCCCCGGCTCAAATACAGACTGGTCATGGTTTCATCTCTCAACAACAAAGACTGTCCACAGTCCTACAGCAGACTTGAACCACCTCCACCCACAGCCTCCCAACACAACTGAGACGGCTCCCACACAAGGTCAACTAAACACTCCCAGGGGGATGCGAGGCTCTTTCAAAAGTAAAGAGATTAATCCAACATCCCTACAGGATGGGAAAGGTTTTCTCTAGTCAAATTAGACACCACAAACAATCTGTTTGAAAGCTGCCAAAGCAATGCCCCCACACAGCAGCATCCCCATCACCTCCCGCAGCACCTCACAGGGGACATGCCTCAGAGCAGCTGCAGCGGATGCAGTACATCAGCCCCTGTGGCTCCAGGTAGGGATGCCAGCTCTCGCCTGGGCTGTACTTCTTGCCATTGAAGTCACAGAACATATCCGGCCCTGAAAATCAACCAAGAGAAACCACATGAGAGACAGGGATGATCCTTGGGAGATCTGTCCTCTTTCCTCAACGAACAGAGCAAGGACAGCTTGGTGCCTTCACGCTATTCCCTATGAGCAGCTGATAGCCACATCCCATCCACCAAATACCAGACCAAATACATTCCTCAAAAGCCAATTCTTGCCACAGTTTGGATTCTTTTAGCCCAGGGTCTATCTGAACAACTGGCAACTCTGTGCAAGCTGGACTCCCTTTGCAGGCAAGGAACAGAATGGGTAGGTTTGAAGCATAACCTAGGGTTGTCTCTCTACAATGTCAGTTGAAATGTTCATTTGTACATGGACAGGCAATTTCAGGGACTGAATTTTCCCTAGCAGAGCTGGGTTGTGGGGAAAGGACAGCCTGAGTTTAGGAGACATTTTCACGGTTACTCAAAAAAGAAAGATAAAAAAATACAGTTTGGGGTTAGAAACACATTCTGAAGGAAAACCTTTTGCTTCCCTAAGAGTTTCCACTCATTCTCGCAAGCACACAGGCAGCCAAGCACCAGCCCTAAGAAGCAGGACCATGCTGACCTTCTCCATCCCACCAGGCTTTGGGCTGGAAAGCCCAATTCAGTCATCCCTAATGTTCACAACAAAAAGCATCACCTGGTCCTGCAGGATCAAGTTCCTGCCCCAGTTGGACCGACAGGAACCTGGACCTCATAATGCCCACCACAGCCCAGAAGCTGCTCCTGCTCTCCCATGGTGTGTCCCCAAGTCCCAACAAACTAGAGGGATGCGCCAGGGCTTAAGCTCTTTCATGAACGTCTGTTCACAGGTGGTGTAAGTGGTTTCAGTGCATACAGCCCCATTGAAGACTGAAGGTGATTTAAGAGGTTATGTCATCAAGGGGATTTGAGGTATTTTGGGTGATTATGTTGCTTGAAGGCAGCGGAGACATTTACATTCCCTGAAGCATTTATGGGTCTTTTAAAACCTTGCAGCACCCTGGGGATGTCAGGAGAGAGCTGTTTTCCAAGGCAAGGTGCCCAGCTCCTGACGCATAAAATTGGGCAGGCTAGGATGTCCTGACCCCTCTGTGCTGCTGGAAGGACTCCTCACTGAACAGCAGAGGGTCACCAAAGCGAGCTCAGTGGCATTCACCACCCCAATGATGCCAAAAGACATCCCAAATTGCTCCTGTCACCTGGGGTAAAGCAGTGGTTTAGATCGCTGGTTGTCACACCTTGCCAAAACTGGTGATGCCACCTGCTAAATGCTAGTGTTTGTCCCACCGATAAGGGAAAACTCAGATGAATAGACTGCGGAGGGCTTCTACCCTTCCACCAGCTTCTGACCATCCCCTGGATGAACCCAAGTGATGTTCTACCACAGCCAGACCCTGTGGCCAGCAGGAAGGGCAGCTCTATGGGTCTATGATGATCCTTATGGGTCCCTTCCAACTCAAGCTATCCAAGTCTGCCAGCAGCCCTGATCTCCTCATTGAGCTGATGGCTTAAGGCACATGATTCTCCAAGCTGTAACTTCAAGGGAGGCAGCCACTGGATCTCCAAACCACCTGGCCCAAGCATAACAGTTGTGTGGCCAGAGTTGCATCTGTAGAGGTAGAGATTTACAATAATTTTGGGGTGGATGCCATTAGAGGCAGGGGCATTTTCCTTCCTTTTCCCTACTCAGGCCTTTACGTCATCCCCCATAGCTTGCTCCAAATCTCTTGACAAGTCAACAAACTCATATTCCTGGCCATGCACAACATACACTTACAGCAAACCACTCAAGAACGGGGAGTGTGTGGCTGGAAATCGAAACCTTAAAGAGAGAGGAAAAAATAAGCCACAAAACTTATATATATATATATACACACACATATATATATATATATATAAAATCATTTCACAAAAGGGTGAGAAAATGACTTTATTTTTCCCTGCTTGCAGCATCTTCATGATTTACACTGAGGGCAAAGAAATCAAGTTGCCTTCATGTGACACGGTCACACTCAGCTTGCTGGCTCCTATGCCAGTTGGCTGCTTTGTTCAAACATTTAATCACAAGTGGAGCCCTGGTTTGGGTCCAGCCCTCGAAAGCAGCCTGATTCATGTCTGCAAAGGGCCTGCTGGTAAAATTAAAGTCAACTGGCAGCACTGGGCAGCAGCAGACACTTGTCCACATCTCAGAAGCACTATGCCACTTATTTGGCAAGAGGCACCAGCATGTTTGGTTAAAAGTAAGCTGGGGATAGATGGAAGGAGGAGGCTTAAAAACTGGAGCCTCTGGATCATTTTTTGCCATGCCAGGCTAATAATTTCATTTTCAGAGGTCAAACTTTGGATATCTTCCCAATTCACTCAGTGTGAAAAGTCATTTGTGGCAGTAAATTGCTCCCATGCCGTTCATTTACTGCATCTTCAGCAGCAGCACGCTCACAAAAGTCACATTGTTTTACTTCTCATTTTACAGAGAGGGCACTTGAGCTGCAGAGCATTTTCAAGGCTGCAGTACCAAAAATCCAGATGAAGCTATCACCTAGATTTCCTCCTCAAGGACCACACGATCTCTGGGCAGGTGAAGAGAGTGAGCCAGCCTGATCCTTGCCACCTTGGAGACACAATCAGAACTTGCTGATTGCAAACCAGAGGTTCCATGCATGGAGGTGGCCCCATGGGACCTGGAAGCAGGAGCAGAGGTGGGAAGGGGCTAACACCTCCCATTGCGAACATCTACAAGAACAGGTCCCATCTAACCAGTTTCTTCCCAAATACAAGCCTACTGTACAAGACTCTGCTCTTTGGAGTACTATTATGGGTTCTGTGAACCAGAAAAATCAGCTGAAAGATGCAGAAATGACTCCTCTTCTGCCAAGCAGCAAGTCCTGCAGCCTCATCCCTAGAGGGAGGGTGGGAGGTGCTGCAGACAGTGACTCTTCCACTTGAGAGCTGCTCTGACTAGCCCACCCCAAAGGGCTCTCCTGGGGACATCGTGGAGGAAGATGTTGTACTGCCTCCTTGTACAACAGTCATTTTCTACCATTGCTGCAGAGTTTTTCCAGGTGAGGAAAATCGGAAGTACAAAACAGCAAGAAGGAAGCAGTCTAGGAGGTT
>WAAB01021673.1:130077-145065 GCA_013389865.1 Piaya cayana | reverse complement strand
CTTGATACAATGTTCCAAGGTGGGCGTGTCCTTCCCGGTGCCTGCTCTCAGCCAGGGGCCTCATATCAGGCTTGTCCTGCATAGTTCTTGCATAGAACCATGGCCATTTTCTCGCAGCCATTCCCCAACACCTGCTCACTGACCTTACATCCCAGCTGGGTCTTGTCACATCCTTGTCTTCACAGCCCTGCCCTGTTTTCCCAGTGTCTGACTGATATCAGTTCCCCTCATCAGGCTTTGTCCTGCTACACCTGCGGTATCACATCCCAGCCTGGTCTCTACATTTAAATTATTATATGTAAGTAGGACACTATTCATTACAAAGCTCAGTTGAATCCTGAAAAATTTGCTTGAAAACATCCTTAGGGGTTTATAAAATTCATAGTTTGCCCCTTTTCCTGACTTTAGAGCCCAGTGCCTCCCCACCTTGCATGGCAGCGTCATCCTGACTGGTGGGGTGCACCAAGGGATGACTGTGGGATGGCAAAGGGGAACAGTCTGACTTGGTGGTATGTTGTATGGTGCTGGAAGGCATTTCCAAACATGCTGGTTTGTTTTGTTTTCAGCCATAAGATTTCTTCTGTCAGGTGTTCTCTCCTTCCAACAAAAAAAAAAGATTAAATTGTCTGCAGAAAGCAGACACATTCCAAAAAAAAAGTCCTTCTAGAGAAAATTCAATATCCTGTTAGAAAAAGCTTTAGTGGAAAACAACCTGCAAGAACCTTGTGCAGTTTTATCCTAAGGCCAATTGTTTCCTGTAAAACCTAACCCACATTTTGAGAGTCACAACCTGCAATTGCTCAGTGTAAGCAAATGAAAAAAAAAAGGAAATTATGTTCCAATGGTCACTGAAGAGTGTGTCAGATGTGAACGCAGAATAATGAAACAAGCATGTGTTTGTTTAATTAAGGAAATTGAGACACAATAATGTAGACCATACAGTCGGTGTGGCTGTTGATCTAATTTGGGCATTTTGTGAAACATTTAGAGAAACCAAAATACTGTTCGTGTATCAATAGCTTATAATATAGCTCAAATATATTACTTAAGCTGGAAATAACATTCAAAGCCTGTTACAAAGAATTCAAGTGTGTTTAAATTATATTGTTGTTGTAATATGTTACAGAGAGCTTATATATGAGTTTTATTTACATAGTTTAATTTCAGGCTGTAAAGAAGTGAAGAGTGGGCTGGTTTTAGTGCTAAATTTATCCAGTATTCAATATTCTTTGGTGATCAACATGTTTGATAGTCCAATATCTACATTATAATAGTTTGAATGTTAAAGAGTGTGTAACTACTATTAAAATTAAATATATATATATATATATAATTGCTGAAATATTCATAGCACTGGAAACTAATATTCCTTTCAGTTGCTAATTATTATTTTGTTACTACTTTTAATTTATGCTATTTAAAACTGAAGTAAACAAATTTCAAATGTAAACCC
Source organism: Piaya cayana (assembly GCA_013389865.1). Classification (NCBI taxonomy): domain Eukaryota; kingdom Metazoa; phylum Chordata; class Aves; order Cuculiformes; family Coccyzidae; genus Piaya; species Piaya cayana. The sequence continues at coordinate 143,612 of WAAB01021673.1, read as the reverse complement.
TGTTAGCATTTCCAAATGAATTTTTGTAATTATGCTGCAAATGTAAAACAAATTTACCAAAACATAGTACATACTTGCAAATGCAAAAATAGAAAGGAGAGCAAGCAATTGAACAAAACACAGGATGGTACTGATCATTTTTACGTGTGTGCTTTTGAATTTCAAAGTGTCTGTATTTGAATCACATTGTTCCCTTCACAGACGGAACCTACAGACGGCAAATACCGCATCAAATGTGCCCAGTGCTGGCAGCTGGTTCCTGGCTGTTCTTACGAATAAAAAAAAAAAAAAAAAAAAAAAAAAAATTCATTCCTAGTTCGCTGGCGTCATCTGGTGGCCACACCGAAACCAAACTTTTTTCATGAGATTTTTTGCATGCCGTGCAGAGAGCTGGCTGCCCAGTAAATGATCAAAATGCGTCCAGAACACAATTGAACAGATCTTGAGCCTTTACTGTTATGATGCTGTATTAAAAGAGGAGCTATTCTTATTCATATCAATTATTATTACACCTAAATGTAAAACTATAGTAGTTCTGAAGTTCATTTTTTTCTCAAATAACAGAAGGAAAAAACCTTATGATTTATGAATTTAAGTATTTTTAAATGTTTCATTTTCAGTTATAAATGAAGTAATAAAGTCAAAAAAATATCACTTCATTTTCATCAGAATTTCTAAGTAAGTTCACAAGGAACTTTGTCATAACATAATTACAAATATACTGGGCCAGGATTCTCTGCTTCCAAACAGTTCTAGCATAAAATTTGTGAGAGCTGTACTATTATCTTCCAGTGCTAATTCTGTTTAAAGATTAGAAGATACTAAATTACTCTGCTGATTTTTTATGCCACTGTTATTATTATTGAACACCTCTGTTCTGGACACTCTCACTCCAGAGTGGAAGTTTTTAGAAAATACGATGCTAAATACGCAATACTTCTAACAAAGAAACCACATCTCAACTTGTTATATAGCAATATGACACTTGAAAACAAATTAAATGCAGTTGAATTTTTGCATCATAATGTTCATATTTAGTTTTTTAGCTGATGTGTCATGAGGAAGACGGTGCTATATGCTTTGTATAACAGAACTGTTTATACTGTCTGATATAGTCTTCAACTGCAAAATGAAGTAGATTTTTTCATTTTTATTTCAGATAGTCTTCTCATGGACTTCTGGCTCTTCAGTGTCCCTATGTCATGAGTTGAAAATAATATTTTCCATCTCTGTTGGTCTCAGTCATTCATTTTTCTACACTTTTAAGTACTTTTGCCTTGAAAATAATCCATGAGCTATTCCTTTACTTTCATCTACAAAATACATGTAATATACCCCCCCATTATCTCTAAATACTAATTTACAAAGGGCTATGTATTTTATGCTTCTGGGCAGCACAGTAATTCCGTTGAATATTGAACTTCTGTAACAGAAAAATTATGTCCTCTATGCAAGTCATCTTGGAAAACAAGATCCATTTTTTTGTCTTGTAATAAGATCAGTTTAACATCTCTTACTATACCTAGAGTACAATAAGTAGCTTGATATATAATATACAATCTTAACTGACTTTCATTTACACACATTTTTTTCTAATGGACAGAATATTGTATTTCAGACCACTAAAGCAAGAATCGAGATATGATTTCCCTCACAGATTCGAAGTATTCCTGAATAATGGGTGAGAATCACAGGTAGACCACTGCATATACCAGCTACTTACCCAATCCTGTCTTATTATTTTGTTTTTAAACGTGAGCCCATTCAGAAAACACTTCTTATTTCTTTTTTAGGATGAACCAAGAATAATGAAGCCTGAACTTTGAGTTTACAAAGAAAGATATGCATGTTACTATTTCCTTAACACGTGAAGTAGGATGTCAGTTTTCACACTTTCTGATTTCTGCTTTCTATCTTGCCTATAATTGTATGAACTGAAATACATCATGAACAAAAGTCACGTAAATTGTTATTTCTTGGGAAAAAAAACCCGACAAAAAACATGCCAAGACATACAGGTATATCAAAACCAGGACTGCCGTTACATTTAATAGCACAAGATACCACAGATGAATGGCATAGTACAGTGAGATTCAAACCAACACACTTCGTCGTCTTCTTGGCAATCAAAAAAATACATGGTACATGAAAGGTTTACTAGTAGGGTTTTCCTTTTCAGAGTTGGCACATACGTCATAAAAATGAGGGAACATTTATATACGCATGTTCTAGAAGTAACCATTTTACCTTAGATTATCAACCAGTTCTCATGATCTGATCATGAAATGTCCCTTGAAGTTTTTGCAAGACAATGTTTAAGCCAAGAGTCTTGGACAAATGCCACTACATCTGAGTCTACAATAAAAATGTTTTTTCCACTGATGCTCAGGTGATTCCAAAAATGAATTTTTATTTGATTATGTTCATGATTATTGCATGTTCAATTATTCCAAACATCATGCAATAAATCTTCAGATCAACTAGATTCAACATGATAGAAATCAATGAAAAGGTATGATGACCAAAATGATTGATGACTGTTCTAGAACACATATTCTCCTAAAGTGTTCTGGGATAAATTCTGTCCTGCTGAACAGAGACAGTGCCATGATTTATAGAGTTAAACCACTAAGAACAGTAACACAAAACATTCACTGCTTCTCTTGATTCAGCCCAGGACACAATTGGCCTTCTGGGTTGTGAGTGTGCACTGCTGGCTCATGTCGAGCTTCTCATCAACCAGCACCCCCAGGTCTTCTCTGCAGGGCAGCTCTCAATCATGGCACTCCTCATCCTGTATTGAAGCCAAGGATTGCCTTGAACCAGGTGTAGGATCTTGCACTTGGCCTTGTTGAACCTCACGAGGTCCACACAGGCCCACTCCTCCAACTTGTCCAGGTCTCTCTGGATGATATCCTGTCCTTGTGGTATACTGAAATATCAGGCAGAAGAGAATGTCTCTACATATTGAGTTCCTCCCTTATACATCAAAGCCAGAAAAAATTAATTATATATCCTGTCCTTGTTGTATACTGAAATATCAGGCAGAAGAGAATGTCTCTACATATTGAGTTCCTCCCTTATACATCAAAGCCAGAAAAAATTAATTATATATCCTATGTATATATACTTATTGATATATACACTGTATATAGTATTATATTTTGACTTTGAAATTACAAAATGTGCAAATTTAAAAGTATAGATTAACAAAAACTCTTTTTTCCCTCTTTCTTACTAGTACCTTCATTTTGCAAGTTCAAACAGGAAATCAAGAAATACTGAAAGCAGAAATGTCACAGATGGTCCCAGGATACTAGTCATAATATAAAATATTTATTTCTTTCTCTCTTGTAAGTCTACACGTGTACTAGTGTGTCTAAAGCTTTACTCTCCCTTAAGGTAAGTTAAACAGTCAAATTTCATCAGACATCTTAGAGTCTACTAATAGGGTTTCCACAGTAGTTTCAAAAGGAATAATTTCTTTTTCAAGTTTACTATGCAGGTCTTTCAACACTTCTCTTGTTATTGTCTTCAAGGATAACTATTCCTCAGTAAATATCTCAAAAATAATTAAATGAACTGCATTGTAAGAGTAGGCAGATCTATAAGTGTCATGCCTCTTTCGAATTTCTAATCAAAATTACAGTTAAAAAGATGGCTAACATCAGCATAAAGGTCTGTCAGCATTTTATGGACACTGTTTCAAATAATCAAAACTATAGAAAATTTCTAAAACCAGTGTCCTTTAAAATTTTCGGTATAGAACATAAATTAGAACATAAATTATGAAAAGCATTAAAATTAAGGATATGCTGGTTCATGTCTCTTTTTTCTAATACAGATCAGGACTTTTGATTTCAAAATTAATATATTATAGTTTCGGTTGCAACCACTGCGTTGATTTATTTGATAAAATAAATGTTTGTCTTTTTTGCTTGCTACACTAAAAACTAGCCCTTAAGCTCCCAGGACTGACCTTCATAAACAGTCTCATCTCTGTGATGACTCAACCGACAAGCTTGGATACATTTAGTGGAAATTTTTCCAACTTTGGATGTGGCACAAATTTTGCTTTCTAGGCTGATGTTAATGACAATGTAAAGAGAGCTAAATTATGAATTTCAACTGATGAAACAAAAGTCCTCCATAGCAAAGTTTTCCCAACCTGTGAAGATTTCACACTGTGCAATAAAGTGTTAAGAAGCCTTAAAATGTTAAGAATTATAATTTGAAGTACAATTTAAATGGAGGAAAGAAAAACTCCCTCCTGAAGGAATGACTTGTTAAACACAAAAGGGAAAATCTTGATATCCCTTTTTGCCCTGTTCAGAAAAATCTCCTGCTGGCTTTGGCAAGTGTGAGCACATAGTTTACAAATGATGAAGAAAACACAGAAAAAAACCCCCCAAACCTGTTTAGAATTTAGTTAAAACCTCTATGTTCAACTCTTTCCAGAAGATGGTAGTATAGTATACTGTCAGAAAAATCTTGTGGAACCTGACCAGTCTTCCAGTATGTGAGTGCTAAACCTGAACCAAAAAGAGAGTAATTGAAAAGGAAATAGTTTATAAAGTTGCCTTTACAAGATTTGAAATGCAGGGAGGATGATTTTAGTCAACTGCTTTTATATTTAAATTTAGGTGTTATATTAGCTAATGTAAAATATTGAAAAGACCTCTTGGATCACTGAGTCCAACCATTCAATTAAGTTGGACTTCAGTAATGGTCGCATTGTCTCTTCTCCTTTTCCCTCTGTCCCTCTATTAAGTGATTTCTTCAGCTATTTGAGTATTTTTTTCTATTTTCTAAATTTTTCTTCATGTTTTATAAGTCTTGTAAAAAAGTTTGCATGAAAACCTGGAAGCTGCATTCCTACAACAGCTACAGAAATAAAATACTTCTTTCATCACTCCTATCGACTACATATCCTTAAATAAATTTTAATAATAAATCAACTTTTATGTAACTGTTATCCATGTTACAGTGATTTTATGCTTTCCTCCATGATACTCACTTAAAGTCACAGGTAATGTCAGACGCTTTCGTTCTTTCTAGGTGTGTAGCTTTATTTCTTGCTGCTTACAAACCAGGCACTATTTCCATCAGTAGATATTATGCGTGTATTCTCTAGTCAAGCATGGACTGTCATAAGATATTGAAGTAATAATAAATTTTAATTGTATGGTAATTCATTGTAAATTTATTCTATCTACCTATCTAAGGCAAAAAATGGACCCTCAGGCATGGCACACAAAAGAGCCAAAGATGAAGCAGGCTGTTTGTAGGATATTATCTGATTCATACTGAAAATCAAATGATGATAATATATATCTGTAGGGATGAAAACAGTCATGACATGTCATCTGTCCTGCTGAAATATGTTGATCAATGCTCTTTGCCTAAGTAGACGGGCCACATTTTCTTAACCCAGAAAAGGAAGATGTGTAATTTTATATATATATATATATATATATACACACATATATATACACACACACACACAAACACTCACACATATACATACTTGATAATTTGCAGTTTACAAGGCATTTTGTTGAATGGATGTTGCAAGGAAAGCTATATCTCTGGATAAAGCTATTTCATCTTCTGTTTCTCACCATTCTGCCAACTTCATGTCATCTGTGAACTTTTATTAATTACACATAATTTCAGATAATTGATGAGAGTGTTGAGTCTTTGGCCAACTGTCTTTCCATCTGAAACCCCATTAGAAACTTCTGTTTCTGTAGGTGGCAGCACATAACAACTCCTCTCTGACAGATAGTTCTCGAACCATTTCATGTACTCGCCTGTAATCATTCTGCAAAGGTTTTGATGACAATGCTATAAATCCACACATCAAAGCATTACAATGGTTATTGCCTTGTTTAGTCCCCAGAACAGAGAACAGCTATCCAGTCCTGGAAAAGGTTTCATAAAATATTGATCAAGCCTTTACATACTAAGACCACTGAAGTCCACTCAGCTGCCTGTATGAACAAGCATTGGATCTAGAGCAAAAAAAATGCAGCCATAACTCTCTTCAAAAACAAATAAATTTTCCATTCAGGCTATTCAGATTTAAATAAAATTTAAATTAAAATTCCAAACATTTAATTTGAAATTGCTTTGGCAGTATTGTAATGGTCTTTCCACCACCTGTTTGGGCATCTATTATGACCAGTTACAATGTACCTACAAAAAACTTTGCTACAGAACACAAGCTAAGGTTCTCCTTCTGCTGAAAAACCATGAAAATGAAGCTCTGCCTCTCTAACCAAAGTTTCTTAATTGTGTCATGCAACCATTCAGGCAGCAATGTTTGTTTAGATTCACCTTGTGTGTCAGCACAGTTTGATTGCCTGCATTTTTCCAGACATGTCTTAACTTTAATGTTCCTTATGATGTAAAGTCCTCCAAATAAATGACTCTGGATGTTGTAAAATACATTGTGCAAATTAACCTTGGACACTAACAGATATTCTATATTCCTAGTAGTGCCAATTAAGGGTTTAATCCCTTGTTTTTAAAAGGTTAACTTGCAGCAAGTGTGGTTTATCTGGAAAGCACTACATTTGTCTAATAAATACATCATCCTGCTTTCCAAACAGAAATATTTCTAGAAGATAACTGCACAACTGACGATTGCTATCATGTCCATTCAGTAACAGACAAGTATTGTTGCTAAAATTTTTATTATCAAAATCCTTTAAAAATCATTCTTTTCCTTTGATGTGCAGTTTTACTTGTTCTTTTTTTTCCTATTTCCATTTTCTTTTTAATTATTTCACTTTTTTCTCTCGTACTCTCCTTCCTTCCTTCCTTCCTGCCTGCCTGCCTGCCTGCCTGCCTGCCTACCTTCCTGCCTCGTCTCCTTTGCTCTGTTTTACTTTCTTTCTTTCTTTTCTTTTCCTCCTGTTCCTCCATTCCACCCTTTCATTCCTCCTTTTTCTCATGATCTCATCTCTCTCTTTTTGCTGTTTTCTTTTTCTCTCTTTAAGTTCCAGTTTGTATGTATTAACTAATTTATTTCCTTCCCCAGTTGTTTTACACAGTGTCTTTCCATATTTAACCACTTCATTTACTTCAGTAGATCAAATTAATTTTTTTCCACTTTTTAATTTAGTTACAAGGGCTTTTTGGCTATGTGAGAATGCCATCTACTTAACTCATTATTGGTTTTGTAAGTATTCAGCAGCTTCTCATTTTATTGTTGCAAGGAATTTTCTAAGACTAACTTGTTCTTTGCTTTTACTCAGCAACCACCTGCCTCTGCCCACCTTCTTGGACTCTTAATTAGGACCTACTTATTATGCACACTTGAAAAGGTGTCCCTCAGATTTGACCCTATAATATATCTCTGGTTCCTCTGGTGATGTGATCCACAGTATTAGTACTTAGAATATGAAGTTTTATCTCCCATTCTCTGATTTCCTGTGTCTTCTAGTTCTTTTTCCCTTCTCTCTGTCTTGTGCATTCTGCCTTCTACAGCACCTGATCCTCTCAGACCCACTACTGCCAACATTTTCAGGGAGATTTCTGGCTATTACATTTTTGTTCTCTAAGAATTGTTTCTTAAGGTTACCAACTTAGTTGACATACAGCTGGTGCATACTACTACATCAATACTGTAGAAGCGAGATTCCAGCTCCATGTTATTGGAATGGGCAGGCGGAACTGAATCATAGAATCATAGAATCACCAAATTGGAAGAGACCCACTGGATCATCGAGTCCAACAATTCCTATCAAACACTAAACCATGCCCCTCGGCACCTCATCCACCCGTCCCTTAAACACCTTCAGGGAAGGTGAATCAACCACCTCCCTGGGCAGCCGGTTCCAGTGTCCAATGACCCTTTCCGTGAAAAATTTTTTCCTAATGTTCAACCCAAACCTCCCTTGGTGGAGATTGAGGCCATCCTGACATGCAGGACAGGAGGTATGAAAGGGAGGTTATAGTTTGTGTAAACATGAACTAGTTCAGAGAGGGGTTTAGTAACACTTAATCAGAAAACAGCACTGAAATAATGGTGAATGAAAGACTGAACGTAAATGAACAAGGTCTCTAAACACTTTCTGGGGATATCTGTAACTGTATGGATATGCGTGAGAAAGGGAGAGATTTATCTCAATATTGTGTCATTGAACAATGAAATTAAAGGACTTAGACAGTTACCATCTGTTGTGTCTGGTCTGCAAGTGCCCTGACACTCCAAGATCCTTATGGCTGTGACTTCTTAATTTGATTTCCTGGCTTAGTGTCTTAATTACTTAGCTGACTATCTCACTCAGGGTTGTATTATTTTTAGAAATTTGGACAGGTCATAAGAAAATGAAAGTCACCTTGGGAATAGTGTATCTCAAGGAATTAACTAGAAATAGATACTATGCAGAAAGGAGAAACTTGGTTATTTTATAAAGCATTGGGTCTGATCCAGTTCCATTGAGGTACTTGTATGCCTTTCTATTTCATTTCACTCACTGGATGATCACAAAGGCATTTCAGCCTTTCTCCTGAAAAGTACTTAACTGTACAAAAAATCACTCAGTGGACTTGAAAGAATAGATACAAACTTGATCCATGTGCACATGCTATTAAGCACTGGACCCTGATGGTTCCCAAACTCTTCACTGGTTGTTCTCCAAAATTTCACGTCACCTCTAATCTCTTTGTTCAGGGCTGCCTTGGCCTAAACCCCTAAAAGACAAGCTCCAGTTGGAAAACATCAGCAAGGTTTCCTGAATGACCAAGTACAAGGGTCAGAGAAATTAAAAGTGAAGGAGAGAGAGTTTCCTAGGGTTTTTTCTTTATTTCATAAGACATTAGCACTCCTTCAAAACCTCTCTTCAACCCCTTCAACTGCTACAATCATTGTGTAGTGAAATATGGACTTCTGGAAATTCCACAAGTCCCAAACACCAGAATATCCAGGCAATTTATAGAATTTCTGAATTACTATATTAATTTGAAAAAAAGACAGTTGAGGAAATTGATATCTTATGCTGTTCCAGTTAGAAAAGGGCAAACCCACCTTGATTGTTTCAAATACCAAGTATGGATACTTGTGCCTGAACACAGAGCTGTGCTTTAAATATCTGTATAACGTGTGGCAAGGCACAAGATAATATGTGTAGCTTCATCTAGCATTTGCTGTCACAGAGCTTGACTGGTAAGATGCATGTGTTTTTCTCATGCCAATCATGACCCTGGGTACTCTATGGATACCTATGTTCTCTGAATTTTTATTTTGGCCAAATATCCACGTATTTTCGTTGTCTAACTGGCTGCCCAGTTGTTTTCATTAAATTAGTCTGATGTAAAAGCATAATAACATGATTGGTGTTTAATGTGATTCATATCAGGCAAGTTCTACTGTCTCGTACACTGGTAAACTCATACCTCAAATACCATTGCATTTTGTCTGCATCAAAGGACCATTGCTGATTTGGGATCAGTAACTAAAAGTTCCCTGAGTATGAGCTGTGGATGACCCATCTATACAGATAAAGTAAGAAAAGAGCTACAAAACAATGACAATCCAGGAGAGACTGTCTTTTAAGGACCAAGTAAAATAACTATAACTGACTAGCTGTATTTACATATATACATGCAGAGGCATAACAGACAGACACACAATCATGCAATCTGTTTAGGGTGTTTCATTAAACTCTTTTATTGCCTGAGAAGGAATCTATAATTATCTCCCAATTTTTAAGTAGAAAGGCAGGTGAAAAGAGGATTCAAAAGCAATTTCAACTCTGCTTATAATACAATATTAGTATTCTATGATACCACATTGTAATTAATGGTAAGAAGGTGAATGTAATACCAAGTAGAACCTGAAAAGATATATAAAAAGGTAGAATATAGATATCCATAGAGCAGTTTGGCAAGAATACTGATGTAAAGATTCAGATTCTTATTAAAATGTGTATATTATCATAATAGTGCAAACTGTTCCTGGTTTCTATCTTATCCAAGATAGAGAAGTATCCAAGATAACATGTCCTTCCTCTTACTGGCTTAGTTTCAGACTACAGAAACTAAATTGCTAAATTTCTTTCCAGCACAATTTATAGCAATCCAGAGACCAGAATGTAGAGGTTTCTTTCCACTTAATTATAGAAAGCTCATTTAACATCCCAATTAGGAAAAGAGTTGCCCTAGACTTTCTATATACTATGAATTGTAGAATAAATATCCACACAGGGACAGGAACATAATCCTGTATCCTCTCGAAAGTTCTGGGTTTCTTTTTCCCCTAGTTATGTTTCTTCTGCCTGTAATTCAGTGAAGTATATATCACCTTTCAAAAGATGTTTATTTTTATTTTTTGAAATCATAGCCAAACTATTATGAGACCAGAGACAGACTATGGTCTTATGTCAACAATGTGCACTCATGAGATTAAATTTAAATTAAAAAAAATGTTGGACAGAATGGACCAATCACTTACTAAAAGATGCTAATCACAACTTGTTTTAAATCAATTTTCATACACTCATTGACTGGTACGGAAAAAGTCTGATGCTGCTTCAAAGGGAAATCAAGCACTAGAGTTAGCACCTAGTGCTGCCACAGCTATGTTGGTGCTAATAGTATACTGCGCAGTCATTCTTGGAATCAAATGCACTAGTACAGTTTTTCTAGCTGGCTGGCTTTTTTTTTCCACCTGATTCAACAGTCACTTTAATCAGTAGCTATAAGTGTAATATTGTGATTTGTTCAAAATGTATCCTGCTGGAAAGCCTAAGCAATTGCCAGAGAAGGAGTAGGAACCAATTATTTGTGTTGTCTGGAACTAATGAAGTTGCAGAGTAAGGGAAAAAAAACAGATTAAATGCCAAGTTCTTTTTAGTTTTATCATGCTGTCTTCTTAGTTTCTAAGCTTGTGGGATTTACTGCACACATAGTATCCTAACATTTCATTTTTTATTTTCTCTTAGAAATTTTCCAGAGTAAGAGAGACCTATCTTATAAATAACGAATGTGTGTCACTACTATTTATCATAACAGAATAAGGGAAGTGATTAAGGTAACATTTATCCAAACACTCCAGATGAAGACAACGGCCTTAACTTGTGTAATATCTATTATTTTACAAGCCAGACTACATAAAGGAGGTTCATAACTCACATCCTCTGAAAGAAAACAGAAACTATTACTGCTATAAACTCAGCTGGATTTCCTTCTTCCACCACTTCAACATCCATTTAATGCCTTGCACAAACACATATCTGTATAACTCACAAATATGCATGAAGAGTTATGTCAAATCATTATCAGTCCACTGATTTGACATCACAATGAATAATTGTCCGCTCTTACTATGCACATTCAGAATGGCATCAACAAAAGAAAGCAGCTACTTATGAATCAGATTAGATAACATTTAATCAGCACTGATAAATTCACACGTGCAACTATTGATTTCAAATCCCAATCATCTGACAGTAAGGAGGTCAACGTGAACAAAAACATCTGTCTGAGGATGGATTTCTGACATCAGAGACACTGTTGTCCACTGTCCATTAATAAATGTTGATAAATTGGGGTATATTTAAAATTATTTTATATAACAACACTTTGCTGGTCATGTCCTCCTACATATTACTGTTTTCCTCATGTGTTACAATATATTAATGGCAAACATTGGTAATACATAAAAATATGGTTTATTAGCCCAACGTATTTTTTCTATCTGCTCAGAATCGGTTTTTGTGGGCAAAGAAGAAACACTTCATACGTAAAGTAGAGATTTTATTTTAGCATGATTGAAATCTTAAAAATCAATTCAACAACCACTATGACCCCAGATCTAATTGCTATAGAAAAAGCAAAAGAAAAGAAAGTTTAAAGTGAATTCATCTATTAAAAAAATTGTCGATAATGATAATAGTACTACTACACTTTAAATTATTGTATAGACACTTCTTATTTTCTGTCGCTTTCCCTGATATTGGACCCACCATTCACTTTGTCCTCTGGAACCCCAGGGTGGCCGCTCAGTCTGGTACTGAGTGGTTGTTATGGCAAGTTGTCCAGAGCCCTCTCTGGGAGGAAGATGATGTTTGTAAAAATGTTTTCTTCTTTCTCATTCTATCATCCATTTGGGCAGATTTTTATAAGTGTGCTATCACATTTTTACATCTTTTCACATTATTCATTGCTCTATAACTCTATTTTACATCTGAATTTACAGTATATCTTGAACTTTTTCTCCCTTAAAACTAGCTCTGACTACCACCTGGCCTGCATTTCTTTAACTGATCACTAGTGAGTTCTTTATAGCCATTGGGTCTCCAATGTCAGCCTGTGGCCCTTCTCTTCTCACCCCAGCACTGCACTGGTCTGTTCCGCATCTTGCCTCTCCATAGCTCAAGGTCTCTGCTAATGCATCAGGACTGAATTTCTCTGCATGACATCATTGTGTTAGAACCAAAAATATCTCATACTGCACTAAATAATTTCTTCTCAGTACAACCTCTATAAAACTATGATTGCATCATTGTCATGGTTTAACCCCAGTAGGAAGTGATAAACAAAGGTAAACCAGAGTTGATATAGCTATTTGATGAGATGAAAGCAAAATATCTATTACAGTTAAACCAAATGAAAACAAAATTGCAGACAGGGAAAGACAAGTTCAAAGAAGAAAATCTGACAAGCATTAGTCCTTAAGCCTTGCAAACTGAATGCAAAGGCAGTGGCCTGTTACTCGCAGTGACAAGAGCGTATTAAAGGAATACACAGTTACACTTGTTAATGTTCAAATTATTATCACTGAAAAATATCAATATGGGCTTGCCTATATCTTGCATAGTATATACAAAGTAACTCTTCACAGACCATTTCAAACAAAATAAATTAAAAATAGACATGTTCTATTATATCTAATGCTGAACTTTCAGATCACGAGTAAGGTGAAAAAACTCACATCAACAGTTTTCTGACACAAATTTGTGAGTGCCTCCTAGCAGAATATTTCCTCTGAGGCAGTGAACTTGACAGATAATGCAGGATATTAATGAATTTTGGTTTTGTCTCATACCTTTTAGATTATTAAGAAGTTCTCTGCCAGCCACTGAAAACAATACTAGGATAAGATTTCACAGAGCTTTCCCTTTTCAGGCATTGCAAATAATGGCCACTAGCTTCAAAGACATTAGAAACTAAAGTTTTTTGGATGATTTATGAGATTATTAGTATTTTTAATGCAGTTCCATCATAGATAGAATGTAGTGGGCAGACATCTTCCACAGTGTTTTGCAGCAACATTACACTCTGTTCCATGAAAAAGAATGTCTTTCGTTATCTTTTTTCCATAGCTTCTACTGCATTCTGTTCAATGTCTTCATCAATGACCTGGATGAAGGCATTTAGTGCACCCTTAGTAAGTTTGCAGATGACACTAAGCTGGGTGGAAGTGTCGATCTGCTGGAAGGTAGGGAGGCCCTGCAAAGGGATCTGAACAGACTGGACCACTGGGCTGAGTCCAATGGCATGAGGTTTAACACAGCCAAATGCCG
>WAAB01021673.1:116251-129871 GCA_013389865.1 Piaya cayana | reverse complement strand
GCCAGGGGAGGTTTAGGCTAGAGATTAGGAGGAAGCTTTTTACGAAAAGGGTCATTAGGCATTGGAATATGCTGCCCAGGGAGGTGGTTGATTCGCCTTCCCTGGAGGTGTTTAAGTTATGGGTGGGCGAGGTCCTGAGGGACATGGTTTAGTGTTTTGTGGGAGTGGTTGGACTCCGATGGGTCTCTTCCAACCCGGTGATTCTGTGATTCTGTGAAAGCACTAAAAAGGTCTATTTCAACAATAACAATCTCAATTTGCTCCCTAGTCAATTATCCACTTCTATGATGTTTTTCCTGTTGTCTGCTTCTGTAAATAATGTTCCAGGGCTATTGGCCAGCTTACACTTGACAGGGAGCTATAGTTTACCATGCCTCATTGAGTTTTCTATAACCAGGTAGAATAACACACTGACTTTGTTAAACACACCTCATGTGTGGTCTATATATAAGGTCTAATTTCTCAAATATAGCTTACAGAGTATTGCCAAAGTCTGTCAAGGAAAAGGTGAATTATGTTTTTCATTGTGTTTAATTGCACAAGATTAAGATAGCATTTACATAAAATAAATCTTTGACGAAAGGTTGAATTACCACTTTTTCATTGCTACACATCACTCAGGATTAATTGTCATAGACAATCTCAGTGATATGCTCCAAAATGTGCACTGCCAGCCATAGTTCTAATGTTTTGTGGAGAGTTACTATTACACAGATTTCAATGGTGTCTGAAGGAAGGATCTGCCAGTCAATTTGCCTAGGAAGCTATATGTCTTTATAATACATTCCAAATTAAAAGAAAAATCATGACCTCTCAGCTAGTCTTGCCTTGTAAAGATGCAAACATGAAAGTGATTTTGAATACTTATTAAATAATCCATTAAATTATTTAGTAAGTTAAATAAAGCTGCCTATTCATCCCCTGTGATTATTTTTTACATTCAGAAACAAAATATAATAGTCAACCCATATTTACATAAAGATTGACATAGTTTAAATTAATGATTTAGTAGACTGAACAATAGTGGATGAGTTGTGAAGTTGTGAATGGTTTCAATAAAATCTGTTTGCAAGACAATAAAATCTTCCTGAATTTTGTAGTTGCTAGTACAGCATAGAAGAATAAAAATGGCTCTTTAGCCTCAGATCCACATGGTCTGTTATGTTTTTTCTATGCCAAACATAAAAGGTAACTTTCCACAAAAAGTCCAAGCCATATAGATAAAGGAAGTGGGACTCCTTTTATTAATTGCAAGATACAGATCTGAAAATTCTGTACAGAAATTAACTTCTCAATTAATTCTATCACATAATTAACTTAAAGCATATTAGCAGTACTCAGATACAGTTTGCTTCTTCTGACCTGTAGTATAAATAAAATACAATTGAGAGATAAAACTTCATTTTACCAAGCATTTTGCTTATGTGGCTTTGGTTTAGGTTTTTTAGAGAATTAAGTTTGCATTTGAGCATATTATAATCAGTATTTATGATGTAATATGTTTTCAGAACTATCACTTAATAACATTGAAGCGTATACTCTGATTCCAATCTCTTTCTCAGATTTACACATAGAGATTTGGATGCTAAAGACCTTTCAAACCTATTTCAAAGCATCTATGATTTCTGCTGCATGGCAGATGAGTATTTTTGCACAAAAAAATTCTAGTAGGAACTGATATCTATTTGGACTAAAAAGCAGATAGGCAGCTTAATGTGCACATACTGCCAGCTTTTCAGAAAGTTTGTTTTTAATCTACAGAGTATATACAAATAAAAAAACTGTTTGCAACTGTGGAATTTTTATGTCCCTGTTGAAAACTGTGGTTCATAATTGTCACAGAAGTATTCTCAACTATTTTATTGTTCAAAGAAGTCTTAGTAAAAGCAATATTTTATAAGAAATGGAATCAACTAACTTTATCAGTCCTGGGAAGTACTGTCTGAGCAGCATATCTCTATTCTCAGAATGAGGAGTGGGAAAAAAACAAACCATGGCAGGATTTAAACTTCAGGAGTTTCATGCAATCTTATTTTATTGTTTGTTTTTTTTTTTGAAATCAGACATCCATACAGTCTCATTGTTAGTCTTTCTTTAGGTACGAAGGTATATTCATGTGGTGATTCATGCCATCCTAAAATCAATATTTTCAAGATAGTCTAGTTATTGTCATTACCCTTTTATAAGTATATCAGATTTGTTTTCCAAATAAACTTTGCTTTCATATCCAAAGTCAAGCAGAAACCTCACATCTATTCAGGCCTCTATTCCCATTTTCCTTTCAACTGGAGGTTAAAGGACACACAGAAAGTTCCTTCCTCCATTCTGAATATCAATTATCAGCCAGATGCTGGCGGTCAACAATCAGAAAATTGCTCATGGGTTTTATATCTTTTATTTTTGCAAATTTATTTACCCTGTCCCACTCATAGCTAAACATCTGGAAACCTCTGCTTTATCTGTCCAATTGCATTATTATATAACCTGCAAATAAAGAAAGAGGTATTTAATGAGGACCAAAAGAATAAGATGCAGAAGATCACCACTTTCTCTTATAATTACAATACAAACCCAGAGAATGCCTTTGTTTCATCTGAGTGTGGAAAGCTTGGTCATACGTTCAGAAAAATAAGAGATCTTCATCAGAAAATTCTATTTCTAAGAGGCTGGTGTGCAAACTCATTAAACTGTTCAAATCTCTCTCTATTTATGAAGCAATTTTAATTACATACAATTTCTCCTCCAACCATTAATCAACATGATATATTACATAGTACCTGTAGGACATGAGAAAGAGTTCTTTACTGCTGTACTTTCCTGAAATTCATTTCACTTCTTTTCATTTGTGCTCTCTCTATACACATTTTCTGAACAGAATTACAGAAAAGTAACTCAACTAATGTAGATTTTTTTCTTTTTTTTTTTTAGAAAAATTATTATGAGCTCATAAGTATCACTGCTTGGTACACAAAAGTCCCTATAACTGGCTTAATGCTTTGATATTTCTCATCGAAGTTCTCCTTGACACTTCTGCTCTTAGATTTATTATTTACAAATTCTTGCATCTCAGTTTCTTGTTTTACTGTGATGTTTTTTAAAACTTGGCTACCCCTGTACCACTTGAGTACTCTTCTATCAATGCTAATTAGTCATTTGAAGCGTAAACAACCCTCCACTCTAGGTTGAGCTGATGTCAGCATATTGTGTTGGCCAGAGCCTTACTTATGTTTGTCTTCACTTGTGTGAAAAGTTCTTCCAACATGCTGTGGGATAATCTGTCCAGACCTCTACGCACTTACCTCTTTTGTTTTGCTCAGTCCCAGCTTTCCAGAGTGTGTTTCGTTGCTAAATGGAAAGTCTTAATTTGGCTTTCCTTATTTTAAAATATACATGTTCTTGCCTTCCTGGAAGTCTACAATATTTCACTTGTCTTAAAGGGCTCCAGGCAGACTGCTTTGATGTCATTTTTGTGTTTAACACACAACTTGGCTACAACATCTGTTTGCATGATTGGGATGAGACTTTAAACACTTCGAGGATAAAAGATCTCTCAATAGTGGATGGACATATTGTGTAATTCACTTTTATAGCATTTGTATTTTCATATCTGAATCCTACTTAGTCTTCACTAAAAGGTGCTTCTATCATCATTATAGTTTTTTAATATTCTGGGTGGCAAGATGATTAAATAAATCATAGAAGCAAACTTCATTTATAAGGCTTTTACTACTGTAAGATGACCAGATGTCTACAAGCTTGATAACTACATGGGAACAGTTGATAATGCTACAGAGGCATGGATTTTGGTCATGGACAGTACAATGCAGTCAAAAAATGATATTTACTCAAATACAAAAAAGTCTAGCCATAGAAGTCATAAAATAGATCTGTTATGTCTGAAATAATGCTTCGCTGAAAATAAGACTGAACAGAAAATAGGTGGCACATTTATACTTAGTGCTGACCTGTACTTAGTTAATTTTCAGCTATTGGGCTTTATTCATGTGTCTGCTTATAGCACTTAAGATGATTTGAGCCTGGCAAAGAAGCTTTTATGCTGTAGTTGGTTTATAAAATATCCTCAGTATATTCAAAGTATATTTTTAAAGCATATTTGCTAAATTAACTCAGAAATTACAAAATGAAAACTCTTTGACTCTATTAAAAACATACATTCCTATAAAAATGAGAAGGCTAATGGAATCTGATTGTGTGGATATTCAGAAATAAAAAAAGAAAAATAAGAAGCTGAAGAGGAAAAATTTGTTTGGAAAATAATTATTTTCAAAAAGGTGATATGAAGTCCTGAAGACATCATATAAAATATTTCTTCTTAAGCAGAAAAAATAAAGGAAAAGACAATATTTTAAAAAATTACAATTCTGAATGTTTCAGTAAAGATAGCTACTAAGAAAAGTCCAATTTATGAACTGAAATTATAGTCTGCTATAAATCTTAACACTGAAATTTTAAATCATATTAAGTTTTTTCTGAGAAGTTATTGATAAAGAGTAAAGAGCTGACAAGTAAATGTGGAGACTGCAAATGTGACTATAATGTCCCATAGATAATCAGAAGCCCAGCAGTAGAAAGTGTGATAGATTATTTTCCTGATATCTAGGATGTAATGGAATTTAATTTAAGGTTTATTAGTTCTTTATTAACTGCACTTTTTAATGAACAGTGAACAACAGTTAAACACAGATCATAAAATTTTCCTTCCACAAATCTTTGTTTTTCTGTGTTCACTAGTGGGAAGTAAGCATCTGGAATCCCCGCACTAAAGGAAACATTTACGATGGTGAATCATAGCTCAGTAAGTAAAGACAGGTATGAAATAAATTCTAACGTTCATTCTGCCATTTCTGTGTTTTTTTAAAAAAAATATATTTTATTTGAAAAAGGAAGATCACAGACTTCTAACAAGAAATGCAAGTTAGGAATATATAAACATCTTGGGATAGTGGACCATGCTAGTCCCATTAAGAACTCCACTGGCAGATGCTTATGTCAGTTTTAATGATTTCTATAAATACACATTAGCATTGCTATACAGCCACATTGTCAGTCATATGTTCCTCTCTACTGCAGCTTTTTTGGGGACTTTGGGCTTTTATTTTATTTTCCAGACAAATCTGGTCTGTGCCTGAGGCAGTGACACCATCATTTTTACAGCACTATGATTTAATTAAGGACTGGATCTTGTTAGAGAATGATGTTATAATACTGAACCATGCAAGACAATAAGCATTTTTTTTCTGGCTGTATGTAAATGTCATTTTGCAACCATAAAGATATTAATATTGTTATTTAAATGTGACAAGGGAGAGGAGAGGAGGCACTTCATCTCTAGAACTTCTTAATAATAATTTTTGCAGATAAGGATAATGAGAGTAGTCAGGTTCATTTTAATGGAGTTTTCTAAAACAAAACTTTGTAGTGTGTGATTTATTTAACATATTTTTTTCTCCCTTACTCTAAACTGAGCCTGGGAGGACAGATTCAGGCACAGAGTTCTAGACTGTATTTAAAATTCAGTGACTTAAATTTCACCTCAGGGGCCAACTACTTATGTGAGGTATGAAGTCCAGCATAATCAATTAAAAGATTGCTATTGACATGAAGTACCTTGGGTAGACAGTGTGGCATTAAAGAAATGAGATTGTGCTTAAAGACAATACTCTAAATTTCTAACTTTAACATAAAACCTATAAAATACATTTTATTATGTAGCATTTAGAATGTTCTTTTGTTTCAACCTGAAAGCTTGTCAGAGGGGCCACACCAAGATGGTTTAGCTTCCATCTAAATAAGTCCTTGTATCCAATATTTTTTCCTTTTTTTAGTCAGTTTCCTGCTCTTTACTTCTTCTTGAAGAACCTCAAAAATGTATTGTTCTTGCCAGTTCTTCATCCCAGAGGCATGATTTTTGTGGAATTCAAGCCTTTCAATACAGATCTTTAAAGCCATTTATCTCTATCAGTCTATGAACTCTGCCTACTTTGAAGTTTAGTCTCACAGCAGGTTCAAAGCATTCTTAGAGTGTTAATATAGGTTGTATAAGGACATAGTTTGGTGACATATTAAATATGGACCGAGAGAGGAGACAGAGAGAAGCAGAGGAGCTCAAAATGGACATAAGCCTCTTTTTCTGCCAGCAAAATTGTTAAATCATTTAATGTATCATTGCTTACCTTAGGCAAAGGGGAAATGAGGTAGAAAAGAAAGAAGTAATGACAGATTGAATGTTTATGTGAGCTAAGAAATGCTTCTTGCTCTAAGTACCTCAGTGCTTCCAGAATAGAAGTATCAGAGCCTCCATGTGGAGCAGTGCATCTTACATATAAGTGAGAAAGACTGAATCACAAAAAATTTAGGCTGGAAATGACTTCTGTCTATCATCTATTCCACATCCCTGCTCAGAATGGGGTTCATTACTGATTTACATCAGGTTGCTTGGGTACACTTTAATTTTGAAGATCTCCAAGGATGGAGATTCCCCAGCCTCTGTGAGCAGCTTGTTTCCTTTCTTAAGGAACCTCTAAGAAGGTTTTGACTTCTACTACTCTGTGAAGCCTCAGACTGAACAAACACGGAACTCTCAGCCTCTTACTATGTGGCAACCCCCTAAACATCTTAGTGGTCTTCTGCTGGACTCTCTCCAGCTTGTCAATCTTTGTCTTACTAGGTGACCCAAACCAGAAAACAGGTGAAACCTCATGAGTTCTGAGCATTAAGGAGTACCTTCTTCTGGTTATGATTACACTGATGCAGTTCAGCATGCAATTAGTCTTTATAGACACAGGAACAATACAAATTTATCTTCAAATCATCTACATAGTTTTCAGCAAAGGTGGTATATAGCCACTCAATTCATAGTCTCCACTAATCCATCCCAGATACAGGATTTCGTATTTGTCATTAGTGAAACTCATGAGGCTCCTTTTGATTCATTCCTCCAGCCCACTAAGGGCCCTTTGAGCAGCACTTCTGCATTTCAACACAATAATTGCTCTTGTAATCTGATGTCACCTACAAAGTTGATGAGTGTCTTTTCCTTCCAATCATCTGTAACACCAGTGAAGGTTTTAAAAGGCATTTTCTTTAGTATTGGTCCCTGAGAAAGTCCACCAATTATGCACCAAACAACTGACTATCACTCTTCGGTTCCAGCAGTTCATCTAGTTTTCAATGCACCTTGTAAGCCACCCACCCAGTCCATATCTCCCCCATTGGGCTATGAGGATTCTGCAGGATACTAGGCTGAAAGCCTTGTTAAAGTCAAAGTAACTGACACTCACTGCTTATCAAGTAAATTCATCATAAAATACCAGTCATGATCAGGTACAATCACCAGGTAAATCCCTGCTGGTCAAGAGTCCTTCCTTTTCTGCAAGTGCTGAAACTGGACTTCATAATGACTTGTACCACAGTTATCCGAGGGACTAAGTTGAAACTGACAAGCCAATAGTTTCTCAGACTCTCCTTCTTTTCTTTCCTGAACACCTTTTGTGACTGTATTGTTTGAAAGTGTCACCTGCTTCATCTAGCCATAGGCCCTCATTGTCTACTTTTTACAGCTGGTGATAAGCCCTTGTTTTGCCTTTAACATACATTCTTCACCAATTCCAAATTCAGCCAAATCAAGCTTTAGTTTTCCTAATTCCATCCCTGTGTGCCTGTGTGATCCTTCGTCATTGCTTCTGGGCAAACCCTCCCTGCTTTTGCCCTTTCTAAATATTCTTCTTGTATTTCCTCTGGGATTCCCCATTCAACTAAGTTGGCATCCTGCTACTCTTCACAGAGAATTTCTCATAAATAACAGTTTTATATTACAATAGACTGTTTTTCAGAGCTTTCAGTCACAGAAGCATATACTGACATCAGTTAATCTGCTTAAAACCACCAAGTTCAGTGAAGGTAATTCAGCTTGTGCCAGCTCTGAATCTGGGTCATTTGTAGAGTTTTAATCAACTATGTTCTGCAGTGATGAAATTGTACTGTTCATCACACACTGTGCAAAATGTATTTACAACGCCTTTTACACAGTAGTTTGGCATAAGAGGAGATACATTGAAGCACTAAAGAAAGAATGTGTGGTTCAATGAGATACATGACTGAATTTTGCAATGTATTCCCTAGGTTGAATTTGCAGGGACATGTTAGAACATTATTGCATTAATGTGGCTTACAACTAAATTTTTAGAAAATCTATTTCTATTCTATTTTGAAATTTAATATTTAGTTTATTTAATACTTATGGTGTATCTGTAAAATATTTTCTTAATATGCGTACGCATGTGCTCTCTCCTAATCAATAACAGGGATCTATGCATGTCTATAGGCATAGATACAAAAATATCCCTTCTGTGAGCTCAGGAAATCAGAAAAAAGAGATAACTACTTATCCTGCACAATGTTTTTTTCAGTCTATGGTACAATCACATATTAATGCAACTGTTGGATTCATACACGCAGTCCTTCATTTGAACAAAACAATGATGGCTTGCAGAATTTTTCAATTACAAATTTAAGTATCCAATGGCATATAATATGTCTTTATATGTGAGAAAAGCATTCAGTGGTTCTACTTATTATGCTATTCTCTCTGTAACTATGAATTTATTTCTATTACTTATAAAAACATAGAAATACAAAACTTGAAGAGAACATATTCACATTCACTGGGTCTTACTGCAGTCTTACTTCATACTAATTTTACTTCTGTATGTTAGTATTATTTTCTGCCTGCTAGTAGAAATTGGAACATTTTTGTTCTTAAACCTACTACCCAATAGCATCTTGGCCTGTATAAGAAACAGCATGGCCAGCAGGACCAGGGAAGAGATTCTGCCTCTGTACTCATCACTAGTGAGGCCACACCTTGAATACTGTGTTCAGTTATGGACCCCTCACCACAGGAATGACAATGAGGTGTTGGAATGTGTCCAGAGAAGAGCAATGAAGCTGGTGAAGGGGCTAGAGAATAAGTGTTACCTGGAGTGATGAGGGAGTTGGAGTTGTTTAGCCTGGAGAAGAGGAAACTGAAGGGAGACCTTATCACTGTCTATAATTATCTGAAAAGAGGTTGTAAAGGGGTGAGTGTTGGCCTCTTTGCCCAAGCAATAGGTGATAGAAAAAGAGGGAATGGCCTCAAGCTGTGCCAGGGGAGGTTCAGTTTAGACATCAGGAAAAAATTCTTCACTGAAAGGGTTATTGAGCACTGGAACAGGCTGCCCAGGGAGGTGGATGAGTCATCATCTCTAGTGGCATTCAAAAGACAGAGTAGATGAACTCCTTTAGTTGTGGGCAGGTATGATTTGCTTTGATGATCTGAAAGGTCTTTTCCAACCAAGGGATTCTATGATCCTATGATTTTACAAGGGAGAACATATGATAATCTTATTTACCAGAACATTGATTGTGATGACAACAAAGGCAACCTTGAGTTTAAAGGGTTCAGGTTTAATATCACTCTCAGAACTACTATTCTAGCTATGAAAAAATACTGAGTTCTGTGCAGTCATTTTGTGCTTCCTCAAGTAAATAACTGCATATTTTTTCTAAGCTAGAAATTTACTTAATTAGAGGGTAGGATAAAAAGGCCTAATTTAACCTTTAAAATAACTTCAAAGTGTAACTTTGAATAATCTTAGTTTCACAGATTTTTAGACCATCATTTTTGTTAGATACACGATGGAAAGATTAAAGAAAAAAAGATCAGCTTTTTAATATTCTGTTCACCCCATCAAATTAATAAGTACAGAATTTTAAGAATAGATTGTATCTGTATCTGGCTTTTTATAAAATATAAGGTTTCCTAACTTGCCTCCTGAAGTAGTGTCCTTCATCTTATTCAAGCTGCGCCCTCCTAGTAACCAAATATGGCTTTCCCAAAGAGGGAGTCTCTGCAACTATTGTCAAAAACCTTAGGCATGTTTGTGTAAGCAGTGGTAGCCTGTTCATTAGCACAAACCTCTTTCACAACATCTGTGACAGTACCTATGGAAAAGGCAGTCAATTTATAATTTTCATCATGATTATAAATATTGGGAGAAAGGAGAATGCAAAACAAATAAGAAACCCAACAAAAATAGATAGATGGGTGAATAAATAAATAAACCTTTGCAGCTTCTAAGCAGTCCTGAAAGGAGAATAGTTGTTTATCTCCTGCCTGTTTTGCTTCCAGGTGTACATTCATATATTTTTCTGAATGCATCACATCTCCTGCACTGACAGTGGTAAACAGCACTACTGAGAGCGCAGCACAAGCCTGTGCATTTCCCTTGGGAGAGATTCTACATGACAGCTGTGGAGCCTGCCTAGTCTCAGTCCAAGGCTGAATGTAGCTCTTTCTATGGTGCACTATTCAAGCAAGACTAATGTTGCCAGTGTTCTGGCAGCTCGACCTTTACTCTGTAACCTCTCAGACAGCACTTCTCATCAAAAAGGGCCCCAAAGTGCCCTAAAATCTCCAACAATTGCACGATGTCCAGATGCATTAAGTTAGTTTAAATCAAAGTAATTCCCACATAGAAATAGGCTGCATTAAACAGAAGTTTTGCTCCTAATTATATATACAAGTATATATCTGGTATTAATAATCTGTAAAAATGTCAGCAATTTATGTTTATTAGCAGGCTATTAGAATCTGAGTAGTGTAAATATACATAAATAGTTTTATCAGTCCCTGACGTTTGTCTTTTGCATTGCGATTTGACATGCTTGTCAAGAACTGTCTTTTTTACAACTCAAGGGAGGGTGTGTGGAAATGGTCCTCTTCTACCTAAGGTATTTTTGTGAACTGCATGGGAACAGGAGCATAGTGTATTGATCCTGGACAAATGCTTTGCATAGACCCTAGAAGATGATGAATTACTGATTTGACCTCGAGAATACTAAGTTAAAAATATTGATTACATAAATGTAATGTTCTTAAGAGATACTATACAAGAATATAATGTTTAATTTGTGTGTGATCTTTTCATCTCACTTTCCCACCCACACAAAAGCCTTTGGGGATTCTGGAAGTATAAATCAGCTACTGTCACTCATTAATTTTACATAAAGGCAAAATAAGTGATCCTATGCCCAATAACATCATTAGAATCAACTCACTTCAGTAGTTCTTACTTTTTCAGCAAAGATACAAACCAAGCTTTCCTCTTTGAAGTGAGAGGAGTTAAAGACATTTTTATGAACAAAAAAATCCTTGCTATCAACAAGTATAGTTCATCTGTGAATAGATGGTACATACAAATGTGTCTATATAAGGGAAAATGAATTTTCTGCTTCACTAACAGACTTTAAGAGAAAAGAATGGTCAAGTTAATCAAGATGGTGCAGTATGAAATATCAAAGGGCTTTTTAATGAATGGGTGGTGATTTTTGTTGCTGCCTCTTTTTTTTGTACAAAGAGTTATTTTTTAAAACAGGAAATCTTTGCACTACCATTTTCACAAGCACTTTGAGCGTGTATATCTTTTAGCTGCAGGGTAGTACAATTTATATACTCTAATTATCTTCAAGCTTTGCAAATGACATCTGTGTTTCTGCCTCTAATCTTCCATTAGATACACAGATCATCAATGTGTGCTAAAACTATGTCCTTGCAAAGATGTCGGGATCAAAATTTCAATGTTTAGATTCTATCTTTGTTAATGTTTCAATTATATTTATATTTTGTCAGGCATCTAGAGCACATTCTTTGGAATAGGATTTGTACTGGGCATTGAAGAGGGCTAAATATTATTGTATGTGTTGAAATACACGTCAGAGTACTCTCCTTGCATCTAAATTTTATCAGCCTGATCCTACAAGAAAGATCATACTTCTCTTATTTACACTTCAATTCTATTAAACTGAAACTATTACACTGCTAATACCTACTGTAAGGTACCTTCTTCTACAAAGACAGATACAGACATGCTTTATTTTACATGGCATGAATGTGTATCATTAGAATATGGACTATATACATGGTATAATATTTGATAAATATGTAATTCTTTGCTGGGCTAAAACTTAACCATATACGTAAGTCCCTAATTCATCACAGCATTTTGAAGCTCCACTTACTTTAACTAAGTTATTTGTAACAATTAAATTATAAAAAGAGACAGAGAGCAAAAGAAGAAAGGGAAAATCCTTCAGATTTAGACAGATGCTTTTTAGGGGTAAGTTTGCAACAAGCAGTTGAATTCTGGTAAAGTTATTGGAGGCTTAAAATTAGCTCATACCTTCAAGCAATAAGCAAATTTAGATGGATTTTGCTGCTACCACAGTGATAATTAGTATGTAGAACAGGTTATCAAAAAATCAGTAAGATTAATACTACATTATTTCCCTTCCTCCACAGTTAGAGGAATACATTTAGTATAATGCTAATACATTTAATTTAATGGATTAATTTGGAGTCAGTGCAGACGTTACAGACATTTAGGAAATCATCAGTTTGTAATTCCATATGTTTAATATTAAAACAAAGTGCCTCACACTGGTACTCTGGTAGATGTCACTTCACAGTGAATTAAAATTGCTTCAGACCTCAAGATTCAAAGAATTCAAAATTATTCTGCTATAAAGTCACACTCACGGATATAATTAAAGATCTGTCAGCACTTTCATTACATAAAGCCATTTTTAAGCAGTTTGTAAGTTGGCCATGACATTTTGCTTAAAGCTGGAAATAGGCTGCGAGTTTCCTGCCCAAGAGTGAATTTTTATTTCTCGTGAATATAATTAGAATCAGATTATTTTCCTGTGTTTCCAGCTATGACAGGGTTAAAGAACATTGTCTGGTTTTTATATTTCTTCCACTCCTACAAAACAACTCTGTACTTCAGTTTAACACATGGCAGATAATTAGGCTCCATCAGTATCCAGGCAAATGAATGAGATCCAGGGCACAAGCTAGATCACTGACCTACAGACATGTACTGTGTAACACATGGCCCTGCTATAGTTTTTACACACCCCAGCTAGAGTTTTCCTAGTGTTCAGGGGCACTTTGGGGAGCACCACAAGCTAAGAGCAGTTTGGATGTATCCATGCAGTTTTGAAGATTTAGGGGGAAGAGTTTCATAATAACTCAGATGTAAACTATGACAAGACATTTGGCCTTATTTGCTGTTTCTTTTATAGATGAAAAATAGTAAACCTGTTCTGTTTCTCAGTGTAGACCTACTCTTGATATAGAGATGTACTGGTCAAAGATGTTTCTAATACAATTTCCCATCTGCAAGAAGGGTTGGAGGGAGTACCCAGGAAACTACAGGCCTATCAGTCTGACCTCAGTGCCAAGAAAAGTCATGGAACAGGTAATCTTAAGTGCTAACATGAAGCACATCAAGAGAACTGGGTGATCAGGCCCAGTCAACACGGGGTTACAAAAGGCAGGTCTAGACGAACTAACCTGATCGCCTTCTATGACAAAGTGACTCGTCTGCTGGATGAGGGAAAGGTTGTGGATGTATATTCTTGGCCTCCAGAAAAACCTTTGACACAGTGTCTCACAGCATTCTGCTACAGAAACTGTCAGCCTCTGGCCTGGACAGGCACACACTCTCCTGGGTGGAAAACTGGTTGGATGGTCGGGCCCAGAGAGTGGTGGTAAATGGA
>WAAB01021673.1:63036-115757 GCA_013389865.1 Piaya cayana | reverse complement strand
GGGAGATTCAGACTGTACATCAGAAAAACATCTCCACAGAAAGGTTCATTGGACATTGGAACAGGCTTCCCAGGGATGTGGTTGAGTCCCCATACCTGGAGGTATTTAAAAGATGGGTGGATGAGGTGCTGGATGAGGGCATGGTTTAGTGATTGATAGAAATGGTTGGACTCAATGATCCTAGAGGTCTTTTCCAACCTAGAAATTCTGTAATCCTGTGCTTAGCATGTCATCTTGTACATAGTAGTCTAGGACCATTTTAAGACAACAGTTTGATTTGAGCTGAATTCTGATAACAAGAAATCGATTTCCATGGGGGGTCCAAAACACAGAATAAAATTGCTCAGCTATTATTACTACAATCTATCAAAAATATATTATTAGTTAGGCGGAGCTTCAAGAAAATCAAAGAGTTTATGGCAGTATTATTTAAAGACCAGTTCACAGATAATGCTTTTTAATTGACTCTTGTGGGCTTTACAGGACAGAAATATGAATGCATGGACAGTTACTGGCAAGGAATCCTTTGAAAGGAAAGTGCTTGCTCATTCCCAAGAGAAATCATGAGTTTGCTGAAGAGGTTAAAGTTGCTCAGCATACCCATCCTCCATTTAGATAAACCTTTTCCAGTATATGGAGTATTTCCAACAGTTCTCTCATCACTTTATACAGTATCCCAAGTGGAATCACAAGTTCTCACAACTGAAGAGCATGTGTCATCATAAATCAGGAAGTATGACTGAAACACTACTAATTTCATTAGTAGTCAAAGTGCATATTTTTACCATAAAACTAAAAAAAATTAAATCCTTGTTGAGAATATTACTGTAGCCTGTTCCACTTCTGCTCCTCCATATGAAGGTAACCAGGAGATCTCTGAGAGGAACCGTTTTGGAAAGGTTAACACCATACTCTCAAAAATTACATTCAGAGGCTATCAACAGCAGGAGACTGGTATGTCTTAGGAAAATACCAAAAATTAAGGGAAGTTACTTGTTATAAAATTGGGAGCAACATTACCAAAAAAAGCCCACAAACGAACAGGCAAACAAAAACACAAGCAAAGGAAGAACAAAGCATATGCCCAAGAAGCACTTGAAATTTACCCCTTTCCACAGCTGCTTTACACCCGAGGCACATCACAGGCATGAGCACTGAGGAGATGGATTAATAAGGAACCAGATGGGTAACAAGGTATGTTTGCTTTTCAGAAAGACCACAGCAAACAGGATCTACCCTTTCTGAGTAGTGGCAATGATCTGCAGGAACAAACAGCAGGGCTCAGAACAGAAATTCTGCATTGTAGATTGCTTTGCTAGTGAAGCTAATGAAACAATTAAAGAAATACAAGGATTTGGCTTGAGACTGTCACTCTACGTTAATGGAAGCCCCAGACCTAGTGAATTATGGACTACATCTGCTGTGATTGACTCTCAGTGAATTAGAAGCAAATACAGTGTCTATGTCTTACGCAGATAAGCCACGTGTTTTTCTTGCTATTTTTCCAATTTTTGCAAGAACACTTAATGGAAAATGCAATGTTTATGATTGCCTGATTGTGGGTTGACAAAATACAGGAAATTTCTGAGAAGAAGAAGGAATACCGTCATATACATAGAATCATAGGGTAGTTTGGGCTGCCAGGGTCCTTAAAGATCTAGTTCCAACCCTCCTGCCATGGTCAGTGACATGTCCCACTAGACCAGGTTACTCCAGGCCCCATCCAACCTGGCCTTGTATACTTCCAGGGAAGGAACATCAACTCTGGCCTTGTATACTTCCAGGGAGGGAACATCAACTCCCCTGGGCAATCTCTTCCAGTGCCTGATCACCTGCATTGTGAAGAATTTCTTCTTAATGTCTAACCTAAATCTTCCCCTTTACAATTTAAAACCATTCCCCTTATTACTACAAGCCCTTGTAAAAAGTCCCACTCCAGTTTTCTTATAGGCTTCTTCTTCCTATAAGATATGCTTGCCACTGAAGAATTCCTCGATTTGCATTTCCAGAATAAGAAAAAAAATCACGCAGTACATCTGAGATCTGGTACTGGGGACCAATTAGGAATGCAAGAGGTTCACACAACTTGGGTCTTAGACTTTGAAAGAAAGCTGATGCCAGGGGAAGATCAGGCATAGCATGGTTTCGTCCTTCCGCGGTCCAGCCCTTTCAGAAACCTTCCCATCTGATATTAGTGACAAAGTCTGGAACAAGGATATGCCTGATGCTGATGGAAACTTTTTAATTTTTTTCATTTACACTAATGAGGACATAGTGAAAGACTATTCTGCACATAGCCTGCTATTTTAAGCTGACTTAATTGCACTCATTGAGGACCACAGGAATATGAAGAAAAACATGCATAGAAAACTTTATAATCTTCATTGATTTTTTTCTTAACAATTTGATCTTTTTGGCTAAATTCATATATTTTAAATATGCAAGATAGAAAAGGAACATTACTGACACCAGGAATTGAATTTGCTTCTTTGGACTCCAGTCTTTGGAAATTAACAGTGCTGGGGAATGTAGTGTAGAGTCTTAGACAGGATAAAGCAAATAGAGTGAAGCTTGCTGACAGCAAACGTTGACTTACCTATTGCATCTCTCAGTTTGATATATTCATTATAGACTTTGAGGTACTATCTAATGTGACTTAGGGTGTCATATGTGTACTGCCACTGTACTGTGAATGTAGTTGATACTTTAAAATGTGCAAAGTTTGATTGTCAAGCAAGTTGTTTTGAATCCTATTTTTGGGAATGCATTTTTCTATTACTTCATGAGTTCTAATATTCTAGGAATGTTTAAAGATAAAAATTTTTCAGGTTCTCGGAAATATGTATCATATGAAACAACTCACTAGAATGAAAATGTACATTTTGATTCTGTCACAACCTCCCTGTGACACAGAAATTGGACATTGTTTTCATTTATGTCTATACAAAATTATAATAAGCATGCTAGTATGAATGATACTATCTTAAATAAAATGAAATTTCAGCTTAAGCTTAATGACGGTGTATTTCAAAAAATCATTTGTATTGCATATTTTTTCCTTAAAATAAAATAGGTAAATCTATTATAAAAGTAATACTCCTTTATTACTCTTAATTATCAATGATTGTCTTCAGCACACCTTAGCCAGTTTAATGCTCTTTTCTTGTTATCAGGCCAGCAGTCTGATTGGCAAGCAAACCACACAGCTGCAAGGCCTGCTAGCTTCAGCTTACACTCTGAGTGTTCAGCTCTTCTGAAAACCAGGTCAGACAGCTGAGGTCAGAGTCTGGACTGCTATCAGTTCCCTACCTTCCTAGTTTGGACTGTGTTGAAGAAAACTCAGACCAGCTGACTAAAAAAGTCTTACATGACTTTAAAGCTTGCAGAATCATTGCTACCAATTTTTTAAAAAAAATATTTATTTTTTTTTTAAAGCAACAACTCAGCTGACTTTTTCCAAGGTGGAAGCAAGTGCAAATGTAAACAACATTTGGCGTTAATGGACTGATTTACATTTTCTGAGCTCATATAAATGATACTGATGCAAGAGGTCATAATGAGGTCATTGAGTACAACTGGTTGGAATTGTTTTGCCAAAACACTTTTGCCTGAAGGAATATTGTTCTGTTTGTACTGAATACTTTCATTTTCCTGAAAGTTCCTATGAAAAAAAAATCTGAAATTAAAAATAATTCACCTGGTAAATGGGAAATTTGAGTTTGTTTTCATCTTATATTACTTCATTTGACTAGTCAGACAGAAGGCCAGAGAAAATAATTTTAAAAGCATGAACACAAGACTTCTTGTACTTTTAAAAATTAAAAATTATGAATTCCATTTGTCCTACTCAAGTTCATAGTACTTGTCTGCTCTTCAGCTATATATTTCACTCAGTAACAAAACAGTTTCCTACCCCTCTGCTTCCGATTTCTAGATTCTAGTAACCCCCAATTTCATTCAAAACACAACTTCACCATGTAGATGCACAGCAATATGGAGCACACCTTGCTGGTTTTTAGACTTTCAAATACTATTTAGAGGGTGGATATAAATTAATAAGTTCTGTATAATTTCTTTTTTTTTAAACAGTCCGGGTATTTCTTGTAGTTTAGCTAAGCTAGTTACTATAATTTAGAGAATTTACACAAGAACTTGAGTAAATAATAGGCTGATTAACTCCACTTAACATGAAGAAATAAGGACTCCAGATTTCTATATCCTAAAAATAAAGTAGTATAGGTACAGCATAAAGTAGTACAGATTTGCTATTCCATTGAAGCGTTACAACAGCAGCTAATATGCACAAGAATATTTTAGTTCTAGTTAGATAATTCACTTTCACTTCGTAAATTACTCTCCGTGTTTAATGGATACACATACATTCCTTTACATCACTTTCATAAAATAATTTTTGGGTGGGATTTTAATCTCTGTTACATAACTAAAACTCCAGATTTGCATCTGTATCTGCATGCCTGCCAACTAAGTTAACCAAAACAAAAAACCAAATAATTGCAGTATTTTATTAGTCTTAACGTTTGAAAAACACCCTTTTAAAACTCAATAACATCTAACATCATGAAATAAAACACATGCTTGTTGAAGGTAAAATACGTTGAAAAGAGTCATTCAGAAGTAGTTATTGAAAATAACATTGAGATTATGTTTCATTCATCTATTAGGAAGAACTCCTAAGACACTAGGAAAGCCAGACTCTCTCCTTTTATTCTCATTCTTAAACTCCAGAAGAATGATTAATATTAAAAATGTCACCTTTAATATACTTTTACTTTGAAATTAGTGCTTCCTTGTAAATAGCTCTACATTTTTTTAAGTATACCTAGCCTAAGAAAAAGTGATAGATTTAACTTGATTGAGCTGTTTCCTATCAATTTGTCTTGTTGCCTGTCCTGCTGCTGAACAGCTGACCTGCTTTTGTTACTTCAGAGGTTAGCCTTGTTATTATGGTTTGCAGCAGTGCTATGCATATCACTGACCAGCACATTTGAGCTAATTATGTTTTCCTGGAGAAGAAATGGGACAAGAAACTAGGCCAATTATTCACTGTTAAGCAACAGAAATGCATTCACACTAGAGGTCCCAAATGTTCCCTGAGCCTCTGTTTAAAATTAATCCATCAGAAAATCACATGGAGGATGCTCAAGACCCCCCTCCAATTATTTAAAATCAAGTCATTAAAACAGACAAATGCTGGCACTGCAACTCAGCAGGCGTTAATTTAACCCATATGCTTTGGGACGATTCCTGCATCCTTTTGTCCTAGCCAGAATTTATACAATAATTACTTTTCTTTTTCTGTAAAATAAAATTGTATTACAAGATAACAATATAAATTTAAGCCCGACAGGTTCTAAATGGAAACTGGATAAACATGAAAAAAATTAGGTCAGGAAAACCTATAATGTCTGCTTAGAGACTAATAGTCTATTTCTAATTTCGAATATATAGAAAGGAAGATTCAAAAAGTGCCAAAAATTTGAAGACTGGAACACAAACATGGAAGTTCAGCCACCATGGAATTATGTTCTATAATAAAAGTAATCAAGATAAATTCCTGCAGATTCATGACATTACTCTGGAAATGTCCTACTAAAAATATTAAATGTGTGTCTCCATCTCAGCTTTCCTTGTTTTTCTACACTACTCATTTCTTTCTTCACCCTGTTTCTTTCTTCCTTTGTTTCTTACTTTATTACTTTTTTAATATCTTCCCATATTTCTCCTTTTATCGTCTCAGCTTAATTCCCATACTTGCCTATGATTTCATTTGAAATCTGTGTGTGAAAGAAAGGAGCAAAACAAAATAAGTTAAGGTTTAACATTTTGACTTTTCTAAAATGATGTTGTCATTTTACAAAATGCAGTCTAAATAACCTATACGTCAGCTTTTCATATTGTGACTCATTCCAAAAGGAATATTGATTAAATTATTATGTTGGGGTGTGTATGATTTTGTAAAGAAATTGTGCAAATTTTTGTATTTAAGAAAAAATAAATTTAAAAAGCATAGAATTTTTGGGCTTTGTTAGAATACCAGTGAAAAGAAAAAGGAAAAAAAAAGTCTAGTGTAGTCATGGCTACTGTTATTACTCCATTGGCAATTTATTGTGTGATTGAACTTTTTTCAGTGCAGTAATCCCAATAGGATGATGTGGGAAGTACTTACCTACACAAGAAAAATGGATCTTCATTATTTATAGTTTTGATTTATGTTGTGATTATGCCAGTGCACGATTTAGAAAGCCTATAAGGGTGTTTTGCTTTGTTATTGTTTTTGTCTCTGTAACAGCAACTTGCCATCTGGAAATGCTAAAAGCACATAAAAGAAATAGGATTTACATGCAGAAACAATAATCCTCTTCTTCAAACTGTCTTCAGCCTGGGCTATGTTCTTATACTCAAATTGCTCTTCTCAACTGTCGTTTGGGCTTTTTTGTTGTAACTGGTCATCACCATGAGACTTAAGTACGCAATCTGTGAATGCTTCTGTGTATTAACGGGGGCTTCAGCTGATGGAAGAATAGGCCTCTTTACAGGAAATTCAAGGGATGCATGCAGTTCAGAGTGAGAATTTCGGTCATTTTTTGCAAGCAACTTAGGAATTGTAAAGTAACTATTTAATAAAAATACAGTATTACCAAAGCAAGTTCATGCTTTGGACTGTGCAATTTTCTATGAATTTGTCATTCTTATAAATGTCATACAACTGAGAACAACTGTGAACTTGATAAAATCCTGGTTACAAAATGTGATGCATGAGTCCAGAATCTTGCTGCCTCAAGGAAGTTCCCTCAGCCACAGACTTTGGGATCTCATCCCAGGATAACCAGTCCTTCCTTTGCTGAAAAGGTTTCTAGGCTCTTACAGCATGCTCGCCCATGAAGTTCTTGAAACTTTCACTGGCAAAGACTTTCCCTACGGCCTTTACAAAGCACTAGCTGACCATCTATGTCCTCTCTCCCTGATCAGTTACACCCTTCCTGGTTGACATGCATGTAGAAAAGACAATGTTACAGGAGACAGAAACTGGAATTAAAAGAGGCAATTGAAAGCTGCTTGAAGTCATCTCCATAGATAATTCCCAAAGATGGATTGGTTGAACCAATACTATGAAACGCTGAGGGGTGGAGACTATATAGAAGTGGTAGGGGAAGAAGAGGAAACAGTTTGTTCTAGTGCGGGTTTGAAGGATGAAAGGGCACAGACTGTGTAAGTTAGATATTGCTGATGAATAGATGAATTTGCAGAGTTCCCAGAAAACATCAAACAGAGAATACCTCTAACTGGAAACCTGCAGGATATTTTTTTTTTTTGGTCCATCCCACTTGTCCCCTGTGATCTTTCCAGGGTAGTGGCTGTACAAGAAGTGTTCCTCTTCAGGTTTCATGCTCAGTTATCAGTGTGAAATGACTAAGAATCCTGTGTGATCCAGGGTCTGTGCATACAGACCAGCACTGTAATCACCCATAAGCTGATTCTGATATGACAACTAGAAAATTTGCTACACTGAATACACTGAAAAAAATCCAAATGCTCCATGTCTCAGTCAGGACAAACTCTAAGCCCCATCAGAAGCTATCTTCTTTCACATACTCCCAGGGCAGTTGTATGTTATTAACAGTCTGAAAAAAGTCCCCTGCATGGTTGCTCTCCCCATGTTGGTCATTAAGAGGAAAAATAGAACTGAACATTTTACTTGTGTCAGTTAAAACTTGACTGAAACATGCCAAGTTACAAGTACAATTAATGTTGTATAACAACCCAAAGAAAGTAGAAAGGCAAAGCCATACAAGAATTTATATACCTTTTCTGAATATATTTACAATTTGCCCTCTCTTCTGGGCAGCTGTAAAGAGTTTTTTCATTCCTTTCCTGTGCTGAAGTCGATTCAGGAGGGAAAGAAAGCTCCATTTTGCCTCAGAGCAATACACACATGGCAGGACACACTTGTGTGATACTTATACCTCCATGAGGATGAATACATACTGTGTAATCAACAAAAGATTCAACTGTAGTTAACAGAAAGAGTTTGGCGCCACAATTATGCAGTTAATGAAATAGGTTATACACTTCACGATTACTACTTTACTCTATTGGGTATAAATAAGGCTTGTTTAACTTAGAACTATGAACCTAATCATCTAAAATTCAATTAAATATTCCCCTGAATGTGTTCTCTCCTCTATGGCTGCATTTTCACAGGCTCTAACAGTCTTGCATACGACATGCTGCTTTGGGTTATTTTGTATTTGCCACTGTGAGTACCTGCTGAAAAAACAATAATTAATCACTCTGTGGTACTTCAGGGTTTTTCAGAAACTATTTACAGGTGGCATTAAATGTCTTATGACTTAGTTTGAAAGCAAGTGAAATCAACAGAAATTCTCCCAAGTTTGTGCACTGGAAGTGTATTTAAAATTTGTTTTTCTAGGCTGTGATTATCCAAAGAATACTCCTCAGTTCCAATTTTAAGGAGTTTGTAGTTAAAAGGCATGCTAGTATATAGTTTTAGACTGAGAACATGTCTTTATAACTATCAAATTCAATTAGATGTTAACAGCTTAGCTACAAGGTGAATTTCATATAGGAGAAGGGATTGCAGAAATGGAGTAAATTCCTTCTGAAGACTTGCCATTACTAGGGTCTAAGCCTCTTCCCCTCTCCACAGGACTTTTAGTGCACAATATATCTTAAAGTAAAATTCTACTTTAAAATAAACACAAAGAAATTGGGAAAAAAACATCTTTTTGGAATAAACATTGTTTACAGATCCTTTTGTGCTCTTATTTTAGGGTTGATTTCATAATCCAGAGCTGGTTCAGGGTTTTATAAATCATCCACTCTCTGGATCCACTAAAAGAACATAGTTGTTGTAGTTAGAGAATGCATCAGGAAAAAAAAAAAAAGGAAACAAGAATAGTTAAATGGGCAACTTTTTTTTACTTTATGCTTTTTTTTTTACTCTTGAAAATAACACACTGTGAGCTAATATTAATCATATGTGAATGAATCACGTAAACAAAGTCTAACTAGTGATCTAGTTCCAATCTTCAGAAGGATTGTGAATTGTTAAATTTAATTTTTCCTTTTCTTTCTTTGCTCCCAAACCATTTTCATATTGTAAGGTTTCTTTTGATAATGTTCAGAACTATAAATCATTTTACCCTTGAGTCTTAGGATTTATGAATAGAGAAGAAAATCTGTTTCCTATTTGCATGCTCTACTGTTTGGAATTACTTGCTAGGAGAAGAAAATCTTTCCCTATACAAATGCAATAATACAAAAATATATGAAGATACCGTTGCTTAGTTATGACAAGTCAGGTTGAATTGGCAGATGTGGTGTGCTATTTTACTTGAACTGTATAACAAACAATAAAGTTCTTGGCTCACAGGAGAAGGAATGCTCTTCCAATATATATGGGACATGTACTTCATTCTGTTTCTGTTTTGTGACTGTAATTCACTGTAAGACTCAAAGGTTGAGGATCAAGTGTTCTCAGTTTAACATAAATTTACATCATCTTTATTCCC
The DNA here is from genome assembly GCA_013389865.1 of Piaya cayana. Lineage (NCBI taxonomy): Eukaryota > Metazoa > Chordata > Aves > Cuculiformes > Coccyzidae > Piaya > Piaya cayana. The sequence continues at coordinate 106,203 of WAAB01021673.1, read as the reverse complement.
AGTGAGTTTCAAGTCTGGGCACTATTTGTCTTAACGTGTAAATTCCTTTCTTTGGTTCAGCAAAGTTGTATTGTGTACCTAAGTTACTCTTTTGCAATGCAGACTACTATACATTTGTCAAAGATTTCTCATCTTAAAAAATAAGAATATTAATAAAAAAATTTAAGCTTCCTACACTTGAATACAAAGTTCTTGCTGCTTTTTAAATACAAAATAGAAGCACAGAGTAAATGTGCTTGCCTTTTCTGCATTAGTTCAAGAAAACCTTCCATAGCAAAGGAACTAAATTATTAATTGGTTTTTTGTTCCTAATACATATTTAAAAAATTAAATAATTTGTAAGAAAATGTTTGCAATTATACAGACTTCATTAAGTGAAGTAGAATTTTATAGTGTTATTGTCTATCAATAGGCTTCTGCAATTATTAAATTCTTTTATAAAGATATTTGATATTTTATATGCTGAAAAGTTAGACCCATGAGCAAGAATGACAAACAATTTCAAAACTTTATTAGATATCTCTTCAAGCCAGTATACTGAAGACAAATTAATTTCTGAAGGCAGCGATACATACAAGAAAATGTCTTTTCATTTTAGTCTCTTATCCTATGGGATTTTGTAGAAAATATTCAAATGTGGTTACTTGAGATTGCTTTGAATAACATATCAAGAGCATATCTTTAGACTTAGACACATCAAAAATCCTCCTGCTGTGAGCCAAAGCAATTTCAGAAGAGCACTGTGAACTCCACAGTTCAGGCCTGAATTTACTAGGTCAAGACAAGAAAGATTAGGAACATATGACACCAAAAAAGAAACATCTCCCGGGTCAGTGGCGTTTCCCTGTCTTCTAAGGTTATGAGAACACTAATACAGTTAGGAATGTCAGCAAGATTTCCAAGGTCTTGATCATGTAATATCTTCTGAAGGATTGCCTCATGTGCCTACAGAAGTCCTACTGAAATCAGAGTTGCATTCAGAGAAGTCTGTCCAATTGACAGTGCATAAGGACTGCAGATTCTTAACAGAAAAAGAAAAGTAAGTGAAAAATACTTCTTCCAAAAAGGGGTAATTAAAAGAATTGTCATTTTCAGTTATCCACTTATGTAACAGTCAGAAATCAATTCTCAAACCACACTTTGTCTCTTGCAACAATTGTGCAATATTATGTTTTGTACTAAGTGAATGCCCTATTATTTACATTTAAATGGCATATAAATTCAATAATCCATCTACTCAAGTGAAGTTTCAATGACTGACTTTCGAGTTCAGTTTGACAAATCTAACAGGCTACATTTTCTCTCTAGGGATACTTCCCTCACTGTTTTCCACAAGGATTAGATAGACTTTTGTTTACCTTTATTTTTTTTCTCAGGGAAAATACTGGAAAAGAAAGAGATGCCTAGGCTACATGTTGTACACCTCACAGAAGCCATGAAGTCCAGAAGTCTTTTCTGGAGAAGACTCATATCGTATCAGCAATTTTTCCAAGGGGGACTATCCAGTCAATCTCAATGGGAATTCAGGTCAAAACGTATAGCTCTATTGATAATGCATAACTCTTTTTTCCAGAATGTTTTATAATCTTTTACTAGTTTCTTCAGAATACAGATCCCTTTCAAGAACTGTATAGTTAGCTACTGAAATGGTATACATTTCAATAATCAATACTGACATGCCTAGGCCATAAAATAAAACAAATTACTTTGGCTGAATCAAGTTTGACTAATTTTTTTTAAAGATCTAACTTTATTTACAAATAAGTATGGATTGCATTGAAGTTGTCACCATTGATTATAGTTCTTAGGCAAAAGCTAACAAAACATTAGTTGATTTCAGTGAAATTTTAAAAAAAATATATAAATAATTAATTCCAAGAAGAAAAATTAATAAAGGTAGCCTGGAGACTATTTTGTGCCCTTGGACATCTGGAACATCATAGTTCTTTTCTATTGAATCAGATGATACTTAATATCGTTCATTTGTTATTATTAAATTAATACTCTGGCTGCTGAGAAAAACACTCTGTGTTTATGGCAGAGGAAGAGTTAGCTGAAGGTGTGCACAAAATGTTACATTTACCATATTGCAAAGACCATTTGTATTATTCATAGAACAGAAAGAGCCTATAGTGAGAGTGTACATATCATACTTGTTTTTTACACCCTAGAAAAATTCTCCAAGCCAAATGTACATTGGCTGCTACAGAAGGTTGGCTTAATACCTAAAAAGAGAGGCCAGGGCATTTGTTCAAACAGATTCAGTACCCTTGGCTCATAGCGCAGCTAGCACAAACGAAGTCTAACCAGGCTGTTTTGAAAAGCAGCTGTGAAGGGAGGGGTTATGCAAAAGGGCTGTACTCTTGACTTTCATCTTGGCAGGGGTGGTTTCCAGATCCTCAGTTTCATTGCACTTTGTCTAAATACACTCAAGCTACTTGAAATTTATGTGGCTAGACCTAATTTTGCTCAAGAAGCTAGATGAACAATCATGGTGAAACACAAATGTAGACAGCAATATTAGCTTGCATTGTTTGTTTACCTTTAGCTGCCAAGTAGTATCCTATAGGATCTGCTTTTCTTGCCATATGACCACAGTATTCTAATGGTTGTGTCATTTCAGATATACTCTCTATAGCAAAGGCAACACAAGATTTTTAAAAGATCATATTTTACAATTTTTATCTTCTTTGTACACACACTTGTAGTTGTATCACAGTTGTTCTGCTGAATAAACTTCGAAGTTCAATGCTATCTTGCCTCCTTCAATAGAAAAACCTAGATTACATTCAAATTATTCAGAAGTATCATTAGTGAGTAGAAGGCAATAGAGAAATGTCCAGTGCCTCTTAATTCCAGAAGCATGAGATACACTTCAGAACTGCCAAGACTGTCAGGCTGAAGAAGGATGATCCTTCTCATCCAGGTATTTTTGCGTGTGGTTTTGTTTGTCTGTTTCTTTAGTCTGCTATTTTTTAAGAAAGGAAAGACTAAGATCTCATTGAAATAAACCATTGATTGCTACTATGATGGTAGAAATTTTAACTCTCCTATATATATGATTTATCTTAAATCCAATAAGAATATTGCCTTAGTAGGCCTTATCAAGAAATCAGTTTCAGAAAGAGACGTTTCAAGCACTGATAATAAATATAGCAAGTCCTTGTATTGTACAAAACCAGCATGAAAACTAAGGTTCTTTCATGGTGAAGAAATTTCCAGGTGGTGTAGAGACAGGATAGATGTTTTATACAATTTCCAGGCTCAGTGCTGAATTTTTGTAGTGGAAATAGCAAGAGGTTATCTTCCACAAATGTCCTCTTAAAAATACTTAGGAACATAATAAAACAAGAATCCTAATATTTTTATTGCCAGGGGATTTTTTTTGGTGACGTCTGTGTTAGCCTCAGTAGCAGTAAAATACAAAAACAGGCAAACAGATGAAAAGAGTAGTACTAATTCTTGAAGTGGTACCAAAATTATTTTGGTATTGAGGTCCTTATCTGAAAATTGTTTTACCAAAGAAACAAAGAATCCTCAGAATTAAAGAAATCCCAAATTTAAAAAAAAGAATGTGTTGAAAAAAAAATCTTATCCTTGAAATAAGTTGAAATATTTCAAATCAAAGCTTAAAAGTTTTCATTTCAAAAATTGAAATACAACAGAAGAAATTCTCAATTATTTTTAGGATAGAAATATACTGAATCAAAGTAAGATCTTAGCTGGCAGAAGTTTTCCAAAATTAAATGAATATGTGAGTGATGACGTAAGAAGCATGAGTAGCTGGATTAAAAACATATAGAATAAAGAGCAAATATTAACACTCTTTTAGAAACAGGAAAAGACATCAAAGATTCAAAGACTCAGAGTGAAGAAAGGAGGCAAATTTCAAATCTGCTCAAAAGATGACGTTTCAGGAGCTTTCTATGGTTGTTCCCCAGCTGCAGATTTTCCTCATATTGTCCTAGCCCTGCTGATTTTCAACAATAATAAACACCTGCTACACTCAACCTGAAATCAATTTTGGACACAAAATATAGGAATACCAACTGAGTTAGAAGAGCAAACCCAACAAAATATTTTTAAAATTTCAAGAACTATGGTACTTTGGATTCTATGTACATTATGTACTGCTCTTTTTCAAATACATGAGAGCATTTACCAGTATTAAACAGCTCTGGGAATTGTCACTGTCAAGAAGGAGATTAGTGTCTTGCACTCTCCTTATGGTATTTTCAACTTCTGAACCAGCCCATGACTAAATTTTTATAATGAAAAACGTTTGCAGTACTAATGCTGACCTCATTTGTCTTTTAAATGATAAATGAACTTTAACCTAACAAATCTAAAAAGTCTTCTGTAGAAAAAAATTCTGATCATTTATACATTGAAGCATAAAATATTTGGCTTACTAGTATCCAAATAAAACACTCTTTGGACCAGAAAAGAACAGATGATAATGCTATTTGCATCTCTCTCTTTTCCTTTTAATTTTATTAGACTCATTCCAGCAGGTTTATTTTCAGATACAATAATGGAATGCAATTGAACAATCTTCTGCAAAGTTTTATTTACACTACATCAATGTGAACATAGTTTTTCCCAGGTAAAATCAGGTAGTTCTGAGTATTAAATAATGCCCTATTCTGCATACTTGGCATTTCTTAGTCATCATTATCAACAACTGCATTTCGGAACTGGGTATACTGAGGAAGGAAGAACTAGATCCCTGAAAGAATTATTCTGTTCTATGTATTAATGCCTTAGTCACTCTTTTGACTGTTAATAAAAATGTGTATGTGTGCACGTGCTTTTGAGTAATGTGAGCGGTCACAGTATATAAACTCAGCCATGGGAAGTTTAATCTGAACATCAGCAAATGCTATTTTACTGGGAGGGTGACAGACTACTGACACAGTTTGCCCAAGGAGGTTGCATAATCTCTCACTTTGAAGATATTAGGAAACCTCTTGGGCTTGGCCCTGGGTAAGCAGATGTAGATGGACCTGATTGAGCAGGGAAGCTGGACAAGGTGACCCTTAGAGGTCACTTTCAAACTCAACCACTCTCTGAATCTGTGTGATTCTGGGTACATAATATGTTTATGCTTCTGGTTTTGCACCTTTACTGAAAACTCTTTTTCACTCTGTTTCCATAACACTTCAAAAATGTGAGTAATTATTGAGCAACTATTTTATCAGCTATAATACAAGATGAAGAGATAAATTACTCCCTATATCATTTGCCTGTCACCATTTTCAATATTGTCATCTGCAGTGAAAACTCTGTAGATTGAATGAAAATCTGGATAATTCTCATTAGTATCTATTTTAGCTGTAAATAAAAAGATTAAACCTAGTTCAGCTTGGTTTGTTGTTCAAATGTGCTTCATAGGTACCACAGTAAAATTAAAGTCATGCAGACACAAATGTATCATACCTTGTTTCAAGTTCCTCTAAATCTATATTTTTAAAAATGTTTCAGAAGTGCAGTCCAAAATGAAAGTATTTTTCAAAATTCTGGTACTTATTTTAAACTTTTGCATTGGAAATCCTTTGATAGTTAATCTGGACAGATTTGGAAAACCAATCAAGGCCTAACTCTAAGGTGTTTCTGCCTAGTTTCAGCATGACAACTTAGACAATTTTAATTATTGCCTTAGTACCTGATGAGTTTTTATTAATATTGATCAATGCCAATATAGCGGGGTTTTTTTCTTAAAAAAAAAAAGAAAATTCTATGTTCTAAGCCAATACAGACTTATCATTTTCTAAACCTTTAATGAAAATAGACTGATGGCCTCATTTCCATTCAATTTCTCTTCAGTTAATATTCATTAATCAGAATAATCCTAAACTGCTTTTATGATAAAAATAATAATGGTGAGGAGTTATTAATATGATCTTCCAATTCTGTTGTCAGTGGGTGAAGATAAACTTCCCTAAAATGAGATCTAACTAATTAATGTTTTTTTCTGAGCATCCTCAAAGACAAACCAAAATCTGAATGCTCACAAAATCTGAAGTTTCTCCTACGTCCCTGACTTAGATTTGAGATGTGTTCGCAGAAAATGATTGGGGTATTTTAAGACTTTCATGCATATTACTTCTTCATTAGAGACATTGCAGAATTGTCCCTGAGTACAAACTAAGAACCAAATTTTTGCTTCTACACATGATTTTATTTCAGTAGCTCTCTTCTGGCCAGTGTTTGTACTTGAAGGGAAACACAGCTCTACTTGCTTTAATTGTTAATACAATATCACCTCGTGACTGACTTAAAACATGCCAGATGGGATGATTGCAAAGGAATATTCCTGGGGTCCTGTCCTGGGAGAGTCCTTGGATAATTTCTTGAGAGGTCATGATGGATGTCTCTGACATAATGCAGGTAGAGACTTTTTTTTTTCTTGGAAAGCTCTTGTTGTTCATATTTCAGCAGTTACAGAAAAAAAGGGTTTGAGGGAAAGCATCACCATTCATGTGTTCCTACAATAAATTTAGGAAAACTTACATATGGGGTTTTGGGGTGAAATAGAAAATATTTCTTGTGATATGTTTTCTTTTCTCACAGAGAAAACATTTCTTCAAATTATCAGTTCATACTTTTTACATCAGTTTAAAAACTGAATATTTTGCTCTTTTTAATGACACTAGCACCTGAAAAAGGCATACATAAGGACACTTAGATAATTGCATTTTTACCTTGAGATCTGAATCATGACTTTCCTTTAAAACAATAATTTAAAGGCTTTCATGCATGTTGGATTCTTTAAAACTTCACATTTATATATGAAATTTCTGTGGAATGTAATGAAACAGACTAAGACAGAAGGCTACTGTGTTAAGCAAAAGAAGACTTTGGGGGTATGAGTGGGAAGTAAGCTTTCCCTTTTCACTTAGTGAGAGTAACGTGCTTTTATTTTGGATTGCACATCAATAGCATCAATGGCATAGTCTAGCTTATGTTTTTCTGAATCCATTTTTTAATCATAAACTACAATTTTAAACTTATCTTGGAACTCAAGTTTTAAGAAAGTAAAAATTCCTTAAGTATGTAAGGACTCATAGAACTATAGCTTCTTAAAGGGACTTCTGTCTACTTATGCTGCCAATTATGCATGAACTTATAAAGTTTCCTTTATTGAAAATCATTGTAGTGGAATAGGAGCATGCTCCACTTGATCATGCTTGTGGAATGTCTTTTGTCAAAAGAAAATATTTTGGAAGATAGATCCATGGAATGAGCACACATTCCAAATCTTTCTCTGTGCAGTGAAGGTGCTAATGAGAAATGTTTTTAAACGATTGCATAGAAAGAAAAATGAGATCTCATACAAGTCAGTGCTAAATCCTTGCAAGCTGCCAACAGCTGGGTAAGAATTTTTCCTGCCAACAGCAATAGGATCATGAGTTCGGCTTAGTTCTGTAGTTCTGAGTTAGTGATAAATACAAGATCAGCTGTAACCCTAGAAACCAAGATAAACAAAGAGTCTGGAGCAACTAAGAACTCTTTCAAAGGCAGAGGAAAATAGCAACAACTTTATAACATAACAACTGAACTGATCTTTACTGTTAAAGAAGTTCTTCATTCTAGAATTAGTTGAGTTTCTTAGCTGAACATCTTATTTAGGCACTGTCTCCTGTACACCAGACCAAACAGCTGCATCAGTTTAAGGCATAAACCCCTCATCATTGTACTTTGCTTTTCTGCCAGACATTATGCAATGGACTGGGGTAATAGAAGCATATGTGTTTATCCCTCAGTACAGATTAATTGGTGCGACTCACTACTTCTAGATTCCGAGATGTAAACACTTTTTTCCTCTCTCATCCCTTAAGGTAAAACCTATGCAGCCACCACAGCTAGACCTGTCATAGGTTTTGGTCCTGTTGTTTTTAGTGACCCATCTAAGTCTTCTTAATATTAATCTTTTTTTTTCTTGCTTTTTTTATTTTTTTCACTTGGTACATAAGATGTCAACCCTGATTTCAATTTTTACCAAAAGGATCTAATCACAGTACAAACCATGAGAAAGGAAATTTCCAATGTATTTTATGCAGAGAAATTTCCAATGTATTTTATTCTCTCTGATATTAAGACCAGAAAATTAGTAAAGACTCACTTAATTTGTATATCCTGGCAAACTCATTAAGAGCTTTACCACAACCAGGGATGTTTGTAGCCTCTATTTTTTCATCTTGCTGAGCTACCAAGAAGTTAACTTCCAAGAGAACATGACTATCTATCCCCTCTCACTTAAAAGTGGGGAGGTACACCAGGAATTCCCAGAAGAAAGAGAACACACTGAAGCTAGTGAGTTGTTTTGTCCAAGTCTTAAGTTATAACATCTCATTCTCAGCATATCTACATAATCATATACAAGATTAATTATATTCAGGGTCTTGTTGCCACAGACCTAAAGCACTTGGACAAAACAAAAACCAGCAACATCTTGTGATAGCTCAACATGTAATATTTCCTCCATAACTAAAATGTTTCATCTGGACATCTAATAATATTCTGCCCTCCAAATGCAACTAATATAGTCTATAAATATCAGAAAAGTCAGGAAAAAAAGACGTTTCCAAACTGTGTTCAAACCTGCACCTGCATGAAGTACTCAGGATCTGTTCTCCTGCTTCCTTTATGTGAAATTGCTTAGAAATGGAGCATAGTTGAAACAAACACTTCAATAAGCTCCTTGAAAAGACCCAAAGCCAGACTTTTTTTTTTTCCTTTTCTTTTTTTTTTTGTGAAGGGTTTGCAAATACTTAGGTCTTGTTACAGGAGATAGCGGTTTGTTTTGTTTGTCTGCCATAGCTGCAGATGACAGAGATCCAAAACCCATTGACTCGAATGGGCTTTGGATTAACTGTGGGGAAAGGATTTATACTGTAGATAGGAATGCAAAAACCATAATCATTTAAGGCTCCAGTTTCAGAAAAATTATTCCAGTCTCTCTCTCTCAAGCTCTTTCTCTCTCTGTCTTGCACATGCACACATTTACTTAGGATCAAATTCTCCCTCTTTTGTTCATGTTAGATAACTATAAAATCACTGAAGTCATTCAAAGAGCAAGGTGCAATCCAATGCGGATAAAGCTTTACTTGCCTAGTGGTGGGAATTGCCCCTTCAGGCCTTGTTGAAAAGCTATCAGGCGCACCTTCAAATGAGGTCAGCAGATTCCCACATGTTTTTATGTACAGCATTGTCATCAAAAACCCCGCTTGTATTAAAATTACATTAAGCTGCAAAGTCAGGTACGCTGTGGCTACGGCATGCAAGAATTGGAGTTGCCCTTTCTTTGCCAGAGAGAAATAACCTAGCCCCAGGCTGGCTGTGCTTTTCCAGGACTATTACTCACAGATGCAGAGTGACTGATCCAGACAGCACTCACCAACACATACATGTCTCAGACTTCCCCAGAACAACCGAAAACAGGGCTGATTCAGTTACTAAGAAAAGAGGACTGAGGCACAGCAGCCAAGTGTCTTGCTGCTATCAATCATTTGTTTTCAGCTTTCAAAAGAATAGAAATAATTTAAGAGAGTCAAGGGTACTTGAGAGGAGGAGAGTAATGGGGAGAGAGGAAGAGAGAGAAAGGAAAGGGAGCTCTGACTCAGTCAATGAATCACCAAATCATTTTTTTTCTCTGAAAGAGGTTCAGACTTACCAGGAACAACTGAAGACCTTCTGAACTGATAACTTAAGCATTGCAAGGGGACAAACTGTAATATTCTGTTTAATGTCTTTTTTTTTCCTGTGATAATCCAAACAAATCATAGATATGGAATTCATTAAATCCACAAATTACTATACTAACCAGATACTAATCTATCAAGACAGCACATAAATTAAAGTAATAAATTAAATAATTTTTGCAAACAGAATGTTTGCAAATTAATGCAGTTTCCAGATATATTTCATATAGCAGAGAAACTGAAGACACGAATTAACTGAAACCTTCCCAACATAACTTGGTGCATCCATTAGGACTTGCTGGGGATTCTGGAGACTTAGATGATGTTTCTGTCTCTGTCACTGGCCCACTGGATTAATATGGATTATCCACTTCTAATTCTGTCAGTTTATTAATGCTCTTTGGATTCACTTTAGGATTGATAGTAGAGAAGCATCACAAGATATATTTCACTCAATACTTTAAAATATTTTCCCTAAAAAAAAAAGTAGTAATTGAAAAGGATGTTGTTCGATGTAAATGAGCCATGTTTTTAGGACGTGTGATACATGACAGTTACTGGAACAGACATGCAGAGGAAATTGGGGGCCGAAATCCATCTCACAAAGACATCTAGATTTAATTCCCAACATGTGAGTGAGGTAAATAGAGATCTAGTCAATAGAATCTGAAGAGCTGTTGGGGATAAGACCTATGCATAGGCATAGACAAACCATGATAAATGGTTATACTCTGGAGTCACCCACACCCTACCTCCAGCTGGTAGAAGGATATGGATGTCCCAGAAGTGCCGCATTATATCAACACCATGAAACTGACTGACTCAGAACATTAGATGTCCATATTTAGTCAACTGAATCTTATCCCAGGTAAGTGTTTACTTTGAAGATACTCACCTTAGGATGGATTGAATAGCCCCCAGGTGTCAGCAACTACTCTGCATAAGGACTTAGTTCAATAGCCTGTGTATTGAGGTGTTCAGTGCCATGTTAAATGCCTTAATTTGTCCTGTCTGGACTTCAGCTAATTGTCAAGAAAGGCACAGTGTCCCCGTGGTTCTTGTGTCTCATCCACATGTGCATTTGGGACACCCCATGGCAGCCATCCCAAATGGCACTAGAAGCTTCTGGTAGGTTAATAAATTCCAGTGGCTGTAATGGAAGTTGAGATACTTGTCTCAGTGCAGACACTTCCACTTAGATGCTTCAGGCTATGAACTGGATCTTTTTTCCACACCCCAGTAGCATTCAAACTTAGGATAAGTGTCAAGCTTATCTGCAGGGGCATGGAGGCAGCTCTGTGAAAGCACAACAATGGAATATGTGACATTTGTGACATTTGCAGACTGAAAAATCGAAATATCCAGTATGTGATATATATTTTTAACATAAGTTAAAAAAGGAGTAGAATAATACTTTCTAGTATTAAATTAAATTAGTTTCTAGCATCTCAATTTAGCACCAAGATTTAGCAGTTTTTGAAGTCTGACCACAAATCACTCATGATCTAATAATCATTATTCTCTCTATTAATGAGCCTGTTTATTAGCAATTTAGATATAGTTTTAAGTAACTAAGGTAAAAACAGGTGTTAAATTTTCACATTTTACATACATCATAGATGTTTTCCATGTTTTGAGACTTCAAATTTTTTTTCAGAATTCTTTGTAAAAACCTTCTCCTCAAATATGAATTTCCTGCAGTCTGTTTTTCTCCTTTTGGAATCTTTTTCAAAATATAAGCTTACTATCTCTCCCAGTAAAATAAATGTATTGAGACAATTTCAAAAAACATATTTATGTTCTTAATTTATATGTTATTTTATTAAATAACACGCTATTTGAAACCAGAACTTCCTTATTAAAAGCCAATGTATCTATTGCATCCTAGTGATAGTTAAAATTACAAAGGCACATGCTTTCAGTACTCTGGATTACATGGGAATAAAACATCTGCCTAGTATTATAACCTCAGTATAAAAAAAACTATTAGAGCATCAAATTATCATCTTGCAAATCTTGGAGATTCATCCTGTCTCCTGGGAATTTCAGATATTAGACTAATGCAATACTCGTTCTTAGCCAAGTAAACTTTGTGCTTCTTTCTTTGTTTCATTATGTAAAAATACGTACATGAAATGGGTTGTTGCATTCTGCCCTCCCCACCCCACAAGTGGAAGAGGGGGCGGTGTATACTAAGCAAGGCCAGGTCTGATTCACAGCTGTAAAATTAATCATGCTCTATGTACAGGAGATTTCAGGGAAAATTGTTTTATACCAGTGCTTTGACTCTTCACAGTGTTCTTTTTCTTGTGCGGAAAAGCTTTAACACCAGGCAACACAACTGAGAGATTAAATCTACAATTATGTAATAGACCTAAAGAACAGAAGATTAAAGGTACAAGAAAACAAAACAGCACAGTAAGTTCAAGTATGCATTGAAACATAAACTTACAGCCTTCAAAACACACGCCTATAGCTTAATGAATTAACAATTTGGCATAAGAAATAACATTTACACTATGAACTGTTCCTTCAGCAATCTCCTTCTCTGGTGCAGATAGCAATACACAACAATGGGAAGGTGACAGTCCTGCCTGAACATGCAGGTGAGAGGTGTTCAAATGGAGTAAGGTCAATGGTTGTCATTTAAACTGTGAATACAGATCAATTTGTGAACAACTTTCATGCACTGTAACAGCAACAAATACTTTTTTTTTACTGGTTCAAATCCTGAATTGCCATTTATAGAATTATGCCCTTTGTGATTTTCTAAAAATAGTTTGACCATGTAACATCACAAACCAAAGGAGTTTAAATTTGTCTTTCCTTTGCAATCAGGGAAATAAAACCTAAAGGTTCTGACACAAAGTAATTTTTCTTGTAAATATACATCTTCAAATGTGGAAAAAAATTCTACCTCCAGATATGCTGTGTGAGATTGTTGGAAGGAAATCAACAAGCAATAAGGAGGCCTGTGCAGTGGGATTCACTAACATCATAAAAAATGCAAAGCCATGAGACCTATGGGACCAGCTTTCCCCTGGAATGCAATCTATGAACTAAGCAGGTTGCCCATATCACTGGAAATGACACTGGGCAATGAAGACAGCTTAACCTTACACATTGATTATTTACTTGTTCCAACAACATTCAAACGGACCTCTCCAAGTGCAGAAGTGTTTCGTGGCAGTCTCTGGCAGCTTGTGCAAAACGCATTCTTTCTTCACTTTTCTTTTTCACCTTTCCACTAAAGAAAGACTTGTTCAGAGGTGCTGCTTCAGAGTCTGCACTCCAGCAACAATGATAAATGAGACAGGAGGATTTTATTAGATCAGAAGCTTCAGAGAAGATGCAATCAGCCTGCAGGCTGACCAAGACTTAATACAAATTCTCAATGTATGGAGGCAGATGCCTCTAAACAATAATTCTGAAAGCTTGTGCGCTTAGCAAAGATCCTGTAGTCACAGGTCTTTTATATCCCTCTGTTTGAGATTCACATCCTAGGTCTCTCTCTAGAACCAGGTGGCTAGCATCTTTCTAAAAAAATCCTGGGAAGAGATCCAGAACCTCCCTCTGAAAGAGTTTTCACCCGTAAGACTCCATTCATTCCTCTCCCTAACCAGTAATTACAGGGTAAAGCTTCCTTCTGCTCTCTCTGATTCCAACATCCTCTTTTTGAACCCAACTCCAGTGTATGAAAGGACATTCCCAGCACATAGGATCCCCCTAGGTCCTTATTACAGACCTGTATTTATTGAGAACAGATTGGACACAGGAAGACTGTAGTATTATGTGAAACAGAGACAATCACTCCACTAGTATCTGTGTTTAAGAAAAAAACAAACATAACGTGGCACCTAAGCTCAAAAGAGGGTTTCAAGCACTAAGTCATAGTTACATAAGCATTCTTAACTGCAGCTGTGAGGTATACACCGAACGACTTTGGTGCGAGAATCTCAAACAAACCGCAATATTTGACTTTTCCTATTAACTGTCTTAGTGCTGTTCAGCCCATTTCAAAGTCTACTTCCAACTGAGTACCACAGGACACAGAGAGGAGATCTAACACCACACTTTGAATGCCACATCCGTGTTTATGGCACCTGCATTTTAGCCAGTGCAGTGCTAAATTGAATTAAACCCTAAATCTTATCTGAAACTCAAGCAAATCAAACAAACTTTTTTTTGACTCATTGAGCACTAGACTTCAGCAATTCTAAATATTTATGAGAATTAAACTTTTTAATTTTAATTCTCTGTTTAATGCTTATTACAGGGAAATCTAGATAATTGGTTACAAAATACTGGAGTGAAAAGGAACCTAAAAAGAAGAGCTTAAAAGATGAGATCTGTGGAACTCATTGCTCTTCCTGAAACATAGGCCCACATAGGGAACAAGAGATCATTAAAGTTAATATTTTTCCATTCCATCTACCCATACTAATTTTAAGACTGAAATGCTTTAGACTTTTGAAGCCAATTTGTACTGAAATCATGATGTGCCACACGAAACAGAAATTGGAACATGCTTGTATTTTTGGCTCAACACAGTTAAGTAGGTGGAATCATTCTGTTTTAATTAAAAAGCAACTCCCTCCAACAATGTTTCTTATGGTTAGTGTTTTTCCCCTAATAAAATGTGGAGGACTATTACCATATAGAAGAACTTATGTCATTTCTTGACAAAGAAGAAATGTATTTCCTGCCTACCATGTGTTTAAACATTGTTCATTTTTCTAATGCAAACAGTGCCACTGAGTCAAAAGCAGCTTTTGCATAAAGCAGGGTTTGACCTCATTTAGATTCATTCTGAGTAAAATATTTAGAGAAATGAGTAATATTCTGAGAAAACTTAGTTTGAAGTCAATGGATAGCAAGAAATGAATTGTAGCAGTCTTCTTCATGGTAAAAGAACATTTTATTTTATTTTATAAAAGCAAGATGAACTACTCAGAATCAGGTTATGTTCTGTGTTACACCCTACAAACTGAAGAACTATCTTTCCTCCTACAAGTATTCATTACATACTTTTCATTTACAACTTTAAGTGCCATCTGACATAAAAGACATCGTCAAACATTTCTTATAACTGTATTAAAAGTTTGTATCATGGAAATACCATTTCTTGGGCTGAGAAAACATGTAATTCTACTCATAAGTGCTGAATTATCCTGGAAACACAAATGCCATGGGTATTCATTCTGAAGGACAGGTGTCAGAGAAGGAGTTATGTTCTTGTCTTGACATCTATTTCAGTGCCAGATCATACACCCAGAGTCAAGAAATTTGGATTCAAATCTCCTTAAAATTGAGCTTTACAAGACATTTTCTTCTTTCGAGAATGGGGTTCAAGATATCAGATTCTTAAGATGTTGCCTACTTCCCCTGATGGAACTTTTGCAATAGCCTTTTTCTGTAGCTGGAGCATAGAAACTTTCATTTTCCAGTCTGTAAACATGCTGTTCACCTGAGAAAAAACTATTCCCACTGTCGTTGCAGTGTTTTCATGATTTATCCTTGTGTAACACATGAGCAACACTGGAGAAGTAACTGAAATTTGCAATCTTTTACTGTTGTTCATCATGAGAAACCATATTTGTTTCTTCACATTCAATAACTTATTGAAGATTTCATAGAATCATAGAATCCCTTCCTGCATTCAAACCGTGGATTGCCTCAACCCCAATGTAGGACTTCGCACTTGGCCTTGTTGAACCTCATGAGGTTCACACAGGCCCACTTCTCCAGCTTCTCCATGTCCCTCTGGATGACATCCTATCTTTCCAGTGTGGCAACTACCCCACTTACTTTGGTATCATATGCAAACTTTCTGAGGGTGCATTCAATCTCATTGTCTATATCATTGATGAAGATATTAAACAGCACTGGCCCCAGTATGGGCCTCTAAGGAACACCACTTGTCATGGTTCTTCATCTGGACATGGACCACTGCTCTCTGAATAAAATCATCCAACCTATTCTTTATCTGCTGAAGAGTCGACCCATCAAATCCACAACCCTCCAATTTAGAGAGAAGGATGTTGTGGGGGACCATGTCAAAGGCTTTACAGAATTCTGGATAGATCACATCCATTGATTTCCCTGTGTTGGCTGTTGTGGTCACTCCATCACAGAAAGCCACTGAAAAAATAAAGAAAATATGTTAAACTTTTCAATTCAAGATTAGTGAAACCACTTAACTAACATTTCGTATGACTTGAAAAAAATGCTTCAAATGTTGTTTTGTTAATAACTCTTTTAATCACAAATGATAGAATCTTTTAAGGTGGAAAAGACATTTACGATCATCAGGTCCAACCACTAATGTTTGTCTTGATTTATTTTGAAAGGGACAGTGAAAGGAGTTTTCCAAACTGTGAATCCAAATCTCAAATGCAGTGAAACATATGAGCATCTGTAATACAAAATCTCTCTTTTCCTCAAATATGTTATTAACAGATGTCTGCCTTCTGCACATTCTGCAAACTGCTTACAGGTGACAAGGAAATTGTTATTAAACTCTATAACAAAGACTCAGAATAAGCATGTACCACCTACCCAAAGAGACCTTAAAAGATCCCGAGAAAGTCATGACAAATGAATAACAAAAGGTATTAGAAACAGAAGGGCATTCTTCAAGAAGTGGAATATGCTTTCAAGCAAGAGAAATTGAATTAAAAATAAACTCTGGGAAGTCTAGATTAAGGTAAGCCAAAAATCAGTTTGCTGAATAATTGCATGAGAGATAAAAATTGCAACTAAAACTTCTTTAAACATAAAAAAACCCAGGAAGCCTACCTTCAGGGTTGATAGATGATATAAAAAGAATAAAATAATTTCCAACAAGATGCAGACATAGCAGAAATTATAAGTGAATTATTTGCATTGTTCAGTATAGAGCAACTATAGGTAAGCTCTGACACTGTCTTTATGGCAAACAAATCCAATGAAACAACTCAAACGAAAGTGTGCTTAGAAGAGTTTTAGACTTCTGATAACTTTTTATAATTGATAACATGAATATTCAAAATCAGATTATATTTGAGGTTGTTAGAATTGCTTGAACAGCTCAGATGCTGAAAGAGTGAAGGTATTGAATGAAATAGTGTTTCCAAAGAATTTTCCAGAAGAAATCATGGAAATTACACACTCATAAACCTCTTTTGTCTTGGTCAAAGCAACTGAACTGCATAAAGAACCACATGAATAAATGTTGTTAGGGAATGTAATGGGGATGTAATATGGAATACTCAGCATCGGTTTTGCTGGAAGAAATCATGCTTCACAATAGAGTATTTGAGACAAACAAGCATTACAAGTGAGATACCCAATACACTAAACTGGGATTTACCTTTCAAAAATTTCCTCATCAGACTTCTTAACCTAACAGGAAAGTTTCCCTCACAGCTTAATAGTCAGTTAAAAGCTGGGAAACAAACATTGAGAACAAATAATATCTAATGTTAGTAGCAGTAACCCATGAAGGTACATACTTCAATGTATGTGGCTAAACATAAATAGCCTGGGACAAAGAGGAACACAAAAATTCTATTGATATATAGCTTTCCAAGGCAGTCATGGCAGAAAATGTCTTTAAAGAGCTGAAGACATATGATCCTGGATGATTAGATATTAAAGGAGCAAATGAAAACTAAGTGTTGATAAATACAAAACAGTTAAAAGAAAGTCTACTTATCATATGTCAAGATGGATTTTAAATAAACTTCTTTCAATTTGGAAAAGGATCTTTTGATCTATTATTTCTCTGCAATCACCGGCTGATGACCATCAGCAATCAGAAAAATGCAGGACACTAATAAAAATCAAATAAGAAACCTTGTGCTACTGTAGGAATCCATGGCAAACACAAGCCTCCTTGTTCTATGTAAAGTGCTTCTTATCATCCCCTTCTCCTAATAAATATAGTAAAGCCTGTAAATGTATAGAGAGCTGCGACAAGATGATGAGAGGTAAGGAATGCTTTCCATATGAGATGATTTTAAATAGACTAGAACTCTTCTCAGAAAAAGAAGGAACTTAGAGCTATTTGAAATATTTAAATCATGAATGAGCTTGAAAAGGTAACTGGGGAATTATGATTCACTCCATCTTATAACATGAGGATGAGAAAGCACCAAGTAGCATTATCAAGTAATAGGTCTGAGGGAAGTAAAAGGAATACCTTTTCACACAACACCTCATTATGTTGTGCAACTCATTGCCACAGATTAGTTCCACTGCCAGAAGTGTAAATGGATTCAAAAACACTTAAACAAATTAAGGATTGGAAGATCTGTCAAAAAAAGTAATACATCTGATGATGTGATACAATCTTAAGTTTGTGAAAGCCCCAATAAGAAATAACTGGAAGCTGCATAGCTGTGCAGTTACCAAAGCATTTTCAGACAACTATTAACAATAAGATATTGGCACAAATAAGTTTTAAATATGAATAAAAGTAGATATTTTTATGTTCTTAATTTCTGTCACAGTTTCCAGTGAGTTTCTATTGCCCTGAGCACAATTCCTGAGGAACGTTACCCCTCTGTTCAGTCTTTAGTGATAATCTTAATCTGACAATGTAATTGGGGTTTATATGTTTCACATGCATATTCTCATTCGTCTTTGACTCTTGGTTATACCTATGAAGAGAAATGGATATTAATTTTAGCCAAAATCATATTTCTCCCTCTGGAAGTACATGTCTCTTTCCCTTGGTCATCTAGGTTTTTAAATGAGGCATCTTAGTTCCATTGTAGCAGTTGGGTAGGAGAGATCTAAATGGTACAGTAGTTTGTAGATTCCCTTCGCTTTATTAAAATGAAAGAGGAAAAAACATATGAGCAGGAAAATAAAAAGGAGTCAGAAAAAAGATGAGAAAATATTTAGAAACAGAGAGGGAGCCTATGAACACTAAGTTATAAAAAATGTTGAAATAATTTCTGATAATTTTTATATCTTGAACTGCACAACAACATCAAAATGTAGTATTTTTAAAATGTGTTAATATATTCCTTCATGTGAAAATCTCAGTTGTTAATTTTATATTTAACCTGCCTTTTCCAGCTTCCTGTGTTTGAACAATATGAATAAAACACAAAAATCATTCATCAGTTAAACACTTTCCTTGTCACTGGACTGCAAAAAAAATGCTATTGAAAGGAAAATGTAGATATACTTTATACAGAATTTAATTGAAAGTACAATGAGGAGTTTTTTATATTTAGTAGAAAAGATCCGACAATCAAAAGAGAAACTTCAGTGTTCAACACTTTGTCATCATACTCACTGTATTCTATTCCAGATATTACATAGTATCTGAGCACAGATCATTCCAGAGAAAAAAACCAATACGACTAGTTCAGAAATAGAAAACAGCAAATAGAACTACTAAACATATAAGTGAGTTAATATTAATCTGAAGATACCGGCTTAATATAAAGAACAGGGGAGATCAGTACAATATCCTGATCAGCAGTAGTACTTTAAATGTGGAAACAATGCATTCAAAGTGTAACAAATGCACTTTGCTTGACCGCTCTGGGAAAAGAAAAAGAGGGGGACTAAATGCAATAATGTCATTTTATTGTTCTACAATCGTACCAAGTAATTTAAGACCATAGCCCATAGATCCCTGTGTTTTCTTTATTGGTTTCAATGTTAGGAATCAGCCCCACAGTTCCCTGTTTGGTCCAGGCACATCACTTTGTTTCTCTTGTACAAGTGTTCAGGAATGCATATTCTTTTCTCCATATATGGATAAAAGGGAACAACCAAACATCTTTTAGCTCATCACTAGCATTTCCAGGAGGACTCTCCTAACTCCAAGTCCAATTGAACAGTGAACTCATGAATGCCTGATCAGTATATTAGAAAAAGTCAGTTTTCTTCACTGAAATACCAGTAATTACGTCATGATACTGCTACCAAAGCATTTAAGAGAGACATCAGCTTTTGTAGAATGTGCTTTCGTATTCACTTCATAGGAAAGTCCAGTCTCATCTGAAACAAACCAGAAAGTCACTAAGTTTCTTTATAGACTACAAATATTTACACCAGTAGACAAACTTGTCTAAGTCTGGATTCCAGGACCTGAAAAAGTGTCTTCTAGGCTCTGAAACCAGTTCCCCAAACTTGTCTCTTGGTAACCAGGTAGTATCTCAAATTCTTTTGCATATGCCTATAATTTCAAACTCTTGTAAAATACCATTTATTTAGAGAAAAGTGTCAGGATTTTCATAGGTTCTATACAATAAGCCATTACCAAGTTTTTCCAGAAAAAAATTTAATCCCAATGTAGGTAAGATTCGTTAGGTGTTTCAAAACAGATTAGCCTGGAGAAGAGGAGGCTGAGAGGAGACCTCATTGCTCTACAACTGCTTGAAGGGAGGTTGTGGAGAGGAGGGAGCTGGCCTCTTCTCCCAGGTGACAGGGGACAGGACAAAGGGGAATGGCCTCAAGCTCCACCAGGGGAGATTTAGGTTAGAGATTAGGAGGAAGTTTTTTACAGAAAGGGTCACTAGGCATTGGAATATGCTGCCCAGGGAGGTGGTTGATTCACCTTCCCTGGAGGTGTTTAAGGCACAAGTAGACGAGGTCCTGAGGGACATGGTTTAGTGTTTGATGGGAATGGTTGGACTCGATGATCCGATGGGTCTCTTCCAACCCGGTGATTCTGTGATTCTGTGAAAATGACCAATGATTGAAAATGTTGGCATACTTTTTCTTTTTCTTGGTGAGGGAGCTTCTGTGAGAGACATTCTACAACTAATTAGCAAAAAAAAAAAGCTATGCACTGATAATAGTCTGTCTGTCCTGTTGCTGGGATGCCATAACTTTGTGTTTCAAAGAGTTGCAGATCAAGAAAAAGTGTTGTATTTCAGTATTCAAATTTCATGATACACTGCTGGTTATTTCCCATCACATGGGAAATCCCCCATTAGGGAGAGGATATATACAAGCACAACTTGCAATTACTTTGAGATGACAAATGCCATGACGAAACAAAAGAAATTTCCCATTAAAATAAACCACATGTCAGAATTCAGCTCAGATTCAGCCAACTCTCAACTAAGGAAATATGTCTTAGCTGTAGATCATGAAGTGAATACATATCTGCTTTACTCAAAGTGGCCCATAGAGAAACAAATTGAAATATGAGCTAGCGCTGACTATAAGAATAAACAGAAAAGCTTTCCAAGAGCAGGCCATCTCATGCTTTTACCAATATACCACTGAAGGCAAGATCTCATCCTGTCTCCTTGCCTCAGGTAATGCTTAATTACCTTATATCTAAATATACTGTGGAATTTAAGTCAAACAGATCCAGTGAATGGTGGATGTCATACTGCTTAGGATGCTCTGTTGCTGAGTAAAAAAACCACAAATAATTGAAGCTTATGATTACAACGAGCAAAATATAATGAATTTACTTTGCTATAGCTAAACAAGTCTCTTGGAGACCTCTATTTATCCAATTAAAAATAATAAAAATATGTTCGGGGAGTAAGGGAA
Source organism: Piaya cayana (assembly GCA_013389865.1). Taxonomy (NCBI): domain Eukaryota; kingdom Metazoa; phylum Chordata; class Aves; order Cuculiformes; family Coccyzidae; genus Piaya; species Piaya cayana. The sequence goes on along the minus strand of WAAB01021673.1, from coordinate 84,985 downwards.
ATATTGGAAACAGGGAAGAAAAAGTAATAGAAAACTTCTCTTTACAAACAGATAGCTTTCTCCCTCCTTTAAGCAAGCAGAGCAAAGAAGTGTGTGATGTGCTTAACGTTCAATTTAGACTGACTCCACCCCCATAAAGAGCAATGCTGAAGTGCTTAGGAATTTTTTGATGGATTTTTTTTCCTTAATGCTTAATTGTTTCAATAAAAGTAAAAGAGTTTTCAAGAGTGCATATATTAACAAATTCTCTTTGGGCAAGGTTTCATATCTACTAGGAAGAAAAATCAGAGCAGGAACGCTATTACTGCTTCTACCTTCCCCACTGTTCTTTCACTTTCCTTTTACTGTACTCCATTCTCATTTTCATAAAAGCTAATTTTGTCTTGACTCAGATACTCAACAAAACCTACACAATGATTGCTTTCAGATCAGCCTGGTTTGGTGTAGTTCCTTAGATACACAGTGGGGAATAAAGTATTCCAGAAAAAAACAGGTGAACCAACTTTCCTACCATGAGAAAAAGAAATCTTGAAAGGCTGAAAGGGTCTCAGGCCTTGTGTTTGAACTGTCCTCCTTAGACAAAAAGCCAAGTTTAATAGTTTTCTAAAATATTCATTTAATTCAAACCAAGTAGTGAATGAATTATATAGACCTTAGTAGGTCATCAAATGCTCTTTTCTCAGCTGAAGTAGTTGAACAGTTTCTACCTTTTATAACTGTTTGTAAGTGAATATTTCACATGAAAATGATGACATAGTATTTTTTTCTTTTGCCACAGACAGAAAGTCACCTGTCTCTATTTTCTCTCCCTTATAGTAACAGGTCTGACACAAAAAACCCGCTGAGACTCTGACTATAAATATCTTTCTTTTAAAAAATGAGAAAGTAAGCTATGATCACCTTCAAAATATTTCCCCCCTGAGGTGGCACATGGCTGCATATGATGCTGCCAATTTTCAAATCAATTCTTCAGATCATTTTCTGAAAAGCTGTTGAGGACCTCCAATTTTTACTTTCACATCTTCAACTCACAAAGCAAATGGGCTCTTTTGAGCACCAACAATGTCTTTGGGATGTCTTCACTATAAGCCTCAGTCAATAACTGAAAAGTTTCCATCACAGATTTGTTCAGTTTCACAAGAAACTTATGTTAACTCTCTCAGTCTTGCATACTGTCATTTTCCAACAGAGGGGTTTTTTTGGGTTTTTTTTTTTTTGTCAGGCCTCACATAGTAACCTTAGTAATTTAGTTACCTTAGTAATTGTCCTGCAAATAGCTCCTCCCACATCTTTGTTGCACAGTTGTTACCTATCTTTTCTTCCAAGAGATCTAATTAATAACATATATAGTAATTCTGGCACAATCTCTTTATGGCTTTGAGCATTACACAATTTCAGACATGAAGAAAGGCTTCTATGCCAGAAACTCTTTATTCAAACTGCGTCAGATGCTCTAATAAAAGCATTCACTTATAGGAAGTTGTCTGTCTCATTGAGAACACTAATTTCCTAATGAAAACATCTGGTTTCTCCTACCTATAAGTCTTCTGTTTTTAGCTCAATAACAAAAAAAGAGACAAGATGTGACTAGCAACTAATATAGTGCTAATATAATATGGTTAGTACAGTATGACTGGCAACTAATCACATAGCATTGAGAATAAATAATTTATGACTTTGTCAATAGCCACTTAAATTTAATGAATTCACAAATACAATAATCACTGATAATTACAGGTAAAACCAAAGGTATACAGAAGTTAGTATCAAAGATTTAGACTACACAAGACTAAACTTTCAAAGAACAAGCAGCTGAGCTTAGGCTATCACAAAAACTTGGCTGCATCATCATTAGAATTATAGAAGGAGCTGTATGATTTCACCTTTTTTGGTATTATGTTTCAAAAACTCTTTGTTGAAAGAAATGGCGTGATGGAGACAGAAGTGATGAATGCACTGAAAAATTGTTTCCTGTCATAAATGACTTTACGAACCTACTGGGAAATTTTTCGTGTCTACATCTGGTAGATGGTGACTAATGCAAGATAATCAAATTAGGAATCATTCAGCCAGCAGGGACGAATGACCACACGAAGGTCCAGTGACTAAAGCAAGATTAGAAGTTGATATGTGTAAATCACAACTGATTCTAATCAGAAGCAGATGCCTGATTTTAGACAGGTTTCCATTGAAAAGTTTTTTTAAAAGATTAGAAATAATTGAATAGATGGAGACAATGATATGCAGATTACATTGCAGTAAAAACAATTGACAAGATTGTATGCCAGTAGTTATAGAAAGATTAAATGCCTGCTGTCCACAGAGGATATATATTACAACAAAAAAGTACTTTCTACCTGACAATTGTGTAATTTAAATGAGTAATATTTGGTGTGTTCATCATGTGTGAACATATTTTGAAAATGTGGACTTGTTGATAGAACTGGACTTCTGAGATAATATTCCCAATTTCTGACTTTCTGTGAGCTAGAATCATTAGAATCAAACATTTGTTATTAATTTACAGACTAGAAATATGGTTTTGTGGATTACACATTAAAATTTACACTAAAACAATTCCAAACCATAAATGTACATGTTAAAATGTTCCTACCAGTTAGAAACAGTGAAAATTAATAGAATAAATGCAAAATAAATGTGACATGGTATTTATTATCTCAATTTCTTTGTTTTCTTTTGGAAATTTTAGTGCAACTCAATGAAACCTTTCTTTGATTACTGGTATATACCGTTGTTTTTATTTTACAGGTGCTATGTAGAATGTTTATCAGCACCTAGTAAAGAATATAGAAGCTAAAAAAAAGAATAGCATATTTTTTATTCAAATAATTTTCAGAATGCATTGTCATAGGTTAAGAGTACTGAATATAGGTATGTGTCTCCATCAGTACTCTGAAGAATAAATGCTAAACACGTAACACCTCCCCCTACTTTATTAACATAGCTACAGAGAATGAAATATCACAAAATGTATGTAGTATTACAGAGGTTTGCATTTGTGCTATATACCCTACATAGAGAATGTTCTAAACTGTATCTGGAAAAGTAGATATTAGAATCACAGAATCATAGAAGAGTTTGGGTTGGAGGGGACTTTAATAACCATCTAGTTCCAATACTCCTGCCATAAGCAGGAACACATCCCACTAGGTCAGGCTACCCAAGGCCCCATCCAACCTGGACATGAACACCTCCAGGGATGGGGCAGCCACAGCTTGCCTGGGAAACCTGTTCCTATGCCTCAATATTCTCATTGTGAAGAAATTCCTCCTTATGTCCAGTCTAAAACTGCTCCCTTCCAGTTTATACCCATTGCCCTTTGTCCTATCACTACAAGCCTTCATAAACAGTCCCTCCCCAGCTATCTTGTAGCCCCCTTCAGGTACTGGAAATATTGCCATAGAGGGATTTCCAGTGCTAGCAAAAGACAATAATACATAATTTATAGAACCATGAAAATATTTTCCTAGCAATAAGCACAATGGTGAAGTTTGACACTCAGATAACTGACAGATTTCAGCAAAGTGCTCATAAAAATCTGGATCATAGGTTAGTTTTACTTAATGAAATATTTTTTATGATTCTACAATTTTTAATTTTTTTTCTGCTATTGGTTAGGTGATTCTTCAGACTGATTATTTGCCAGCTTCTAATTCTGAATATTCCTATGACTCTTTATACATTACTCACTCTTTTTGATTGGCCAGCTTAGTCTTGGCTCAATCCCCTATCTCAATGACTATCATTAAAAAAATATTTGCTGATATTTTATCATAATTCTATACTTAGATATTCTTGTGAGTTGAGAATTAGAGGAACATATACACAAACATATAAATGTTCTTTTAAGCCAAAGAATAAATTAGACAGAATAAGAGCTGGAGAATATTAGCAAAAATGTGAATCAGAGGCTTTTCTGCAAACTGAATGGATGGATCGGATTAATGGAAAGGACAGAGCTTAAAATAAAAACATGTCTTACTTTTGCTGATTGAAAAAGGCCATTTAAAAAAACCATGCAAACAACCCAAACCGACAAAAATCAAACAGATTTTTCCACTACAGTCTTTTAGTTAAATGTTCTTTATTGATTTTAATGGTACAGTCTTGAATATGCATTGGGCACATTTATAATATGTCCAGAGTCCTTGCAAGGAAATGTTAGTAAAAGCAGGCACAAAAGCCACTGGCTGTTATTCGAGCATATATGTCATACATACTAAACGCAGTGTCACTAATCCAGGGACGAAATCATACTCCAGTGCAGAAAATAGGAAGTATGACTTGCCCAGTTTTATACACTGTTTCCTAAAGATCAAGATAAATGTTTGTATTTGTACTTTTTGTACAATGACTGATTAAGAAAAAAAAGAGGTTTTGTGAACGTATATGAGATATATTTAGAAGGAGAAATTAATGACTCAGAGTACATGTGTAATTCTCTACAGCCTTTTCAGCTTCTGAATGCAAACACTTAGAAACAGGAGAAATTACCAAAAGCGGAAAGTATACTATACATACTCATCAAAAAGAATTTTTGAGCATGAAAAAAGCTCACTCCTTCGTTAATTCTTCGAATCAACAACATATGTTGTTTACTTATTGTTGCATCTTGCAGAAAAAATAAAGTTGGCTTCAGCAAATAGTGAGCAGATTAATTTTGAAGAAATAGGACTGTGTGGCTAGAATTACAAATACCAGACAGTAATGCCATTTTACTGTGGTCTTAAGGTTTTTCCACAGCAAAATAATAGCCTGCCAGGCAGACAAACAAATTAGCTGATGATGGACCTCCCTTCCACAACTAACCTTTATCCAAGACAGCCTATTTAAATAATGAGGAATCCTCCTCTAGTACTACTATGATAGTATATAAGTGCTGTGAAGCTGATAAACTGAAAAGAGTCAATCAAGATTTTGACCTTTCTCAGACGTGCCTTTGACATCAGCTAGATAAGAATGTGAGGACTCAGCCATTTGATTAAGTCTCCAGTGATCCAGCCCCTAGAAAGTCTCAAATAACTTCCTTAGTCATAACAGGTACATTGGTCTGGCTCGCAAAAAAGACTAACGTGTAAGCTCAACTGACAGTTAAAGTTGTTAGTGATTTGGTTTTATCTCCCTTAGCTTTGACCACCTTAAATATAAGGGTCTAGTTTAAACTAGTCATTTTCCAAGATCCTCACATAAGTTCCTAAAATTCTTTCAGTTTCTGAATTTTCCTTGTGAAGTTCTTTGATTTCTGCTCTAAGGAACATGCTCATTTTGAGTAAAATATCATAATTTAGCTCAGCAGCTATCATATACTTTACTTCTTTTGGACTCACAAACCCTGATGTCTGTTAACCAGCAATCTCAGAGCATATGCAAATGTTCAAGGATGTAAAGAAAGATGAAGTGTCGCCTTTCTTCTACACAAACTTGTTCTGTTTAATTTCTCAGATTATGGAGCATTCAAACTTTTATTCCACTATCACATGATACTGTGTGAAGTCACTTCCTTCACATTGCTAGGACTAAAAAGTAGTAAATTTGCTGAGTATTAGGCCATTTGGAAATAGGGGAAAAAAGAGAGAGAAAGCACATACATCATCTCTCTTCTTCCAATTTTTGCCCAAGTGAGTCTAATTATCAAAAAAATGACCCTAAAATATAGATGTTTTCACCAATAACTGCAGGGTTAAGTGTTTTGAATGACTGAAAAAGGGTCTTTTCGGATTTAGGTACAAATTGACTTCAACCCTCCTGTAGAAATCAATAGTCAGTCCTGGGAAGAAGTAGATTTTGGTCTAGAAACCCCTAAAGAGAGTCAGATGAACAGCAAAACACAAGAATTTTCACTAGAAAGCAGCGTAAGTTAAATAGCAATGACATCTCCTTTCTCAACTTATATACTGTCCCTCAATTTAGCAGATTTTCTTAGGAAAACAATATTTTTATTTCTCCTTTTGATCCACGGGCCTGAGAGTTCTGATGAACTGAATTAAACACAAAAACCCAACCATCATAAACCTGTCAAAATCATTCTAGAAGTCAGGCTGTGCACACAATGATGGCAGATAGAAAAAATTTTCAGTTTTATTGAGATAATTTACTTCCATATCATTCAATCCAGTCAGTCAGTTCTGCAGAATCATTTGAGAACATCTCTGAGACCCTTCAAGATGGACTCAGTCTATAAAGTAGTTTAGAAATTAATTACTTGTTGTTTTAAATGACCCTTTAAAAATAACATAGATTTTTCTGGTCTCATGTACACGTCAACTACAAGCATTCTCTGTTCTGCTGAAAATCTGTCATCCTTTGAGGTATCAGGAGTTGGCTGTTATCACAGGACAGAGACAAACATTGATTGTCCTGTAGATGGATTAGACATGACAAATTTGGGGTTGATCTGCCTTGGGGTATAGGAGATTTCAGTTCTTGTCTAAAAAGGATGCAATGCAAAAGTCTCGATGTGAAATAAATTGGAATAATTATAGCAATTGTCTAATTAAACGTGGCATGAACTAAACCTCAATTTCAATACAGTTCAGGAAAATCTAATGAGGTCTGAAGTTTACACCTATTTTCTGGTCCCAAGCCAAGTTAATGTTCTCATTAAATCTGATTGACTTTGTCAGGATCAGAATATCTGGCATTATAGTAATATAAACATTGAAAATAATGTTTTATAACACAGTATTTTAATGTATATTTATGTTAAAAGTTACAAAATTGTCTGTCCTTTCTCTGATTTTTCTACCATTTACACTTTTTACCCATATTTTTAAAACTAGGTTCCACTCTCTCAGCAGTCTTGATATATACTTCATTGGAAAATCAGACCTGTGGTACAGGGTGGAATAAATAATTTCATCGAACTATGAGAAGTACAAAATCCAGAAAGCTTGATATTGTTCATTGGTATGATTCAACATACCCTTAATCATCCTCCCATCTAACTAACAAGAATTGTTGTATCGACTAACAGCAAGTTTCTGATGTGAAAAAACAGAAGTAGTTCTGTTCCCTCTCCCACGTAAACACTATAATGCTATCTAGTGCTTCAAATAGGACAAACAAAAGCAGATTAAATCCTACTGTCATAAATCCCATAACAGTTGGGACTTTATAGTATGCTACATGCAAAAAAGAAGCCTAATCTTGTATTTGTGAACTGCCTCCCTTCACAGCATTAAAGTTCACCTCAGCTTGATCACAAGTACTTCTTTTGATGAGGTAGTAGACTTTAAATTCCAGCTAAAGTTCTGCTGCAATACAGTTTATAAACAATCATACTAGAAACCTAAGTGTTCTGGAGAAACCCTGAAGATTTCATACTGTCATAATTGAAGCCAACACAGATACTGGACAGATTCCTGCATATAGATCAGGTAACTTTCAAATGCTTATTCAATGGAACAGGTCAGTGCCTGCATAGTGACTCAGGTCAGCACAGTATGATCTCAGGGAGGGAAATAGTCTGCTGGGGCTATTAGATTATATCCTGAACAGAGCCTATAGTCCTGCAGTTATGAAGTCTTATTTGTTTTGCAGATTTGGAGATAACCACTTCTGCACAGAGAAAATTAGTAGGGTGCCTCCTATGTGAATGGAGGAGATGAACTTTTCCTGTTATTTCACTATATTCTCAATGTAAAAGTATAGACATAGACTGGATTATTCCATGACAGTACCTAAATTGCATACACAGGCCCCAGAGCAGACTTTTGATCAGTAGCCTGGAACTCCATCTGCAGATCTTAGAAGTGCTTATTTTTTTCAAAACTTTTCAAAGGATGCCGGAAGCTACATTAGAGAAGTTCAGATATTCTTTCTTCCCCTTTCTGGAGCCAGGCGCTTCAAACTGGAAATGAACTAGTGCATAAACTAAATAGACAAGGCAACAACATATTATAGTATTAAATAGGAAATCCTTAAAGAAGGAACTTGAGTTTTAGGTTTACGTGACAGGCTCAAGGTCCTTGTGTGGAAGGGAAGTTCACAACTGTGGATCAACCTGCCAAGTCCCAGCATAAGTCATGGCAAGCATAAGATCATGCATATGAAAATAGGAAAATCTGTCAGGAAACCAACTAGTCAAGTCTGATTTTATGCTGAAACATGAGGAAAAATATAAGTCTAACCCTCAGTTTTTCAAGGGTGCAAACTGCTCTCTCCCTGTTAGGAGAAATTGTTTTGTTAGGATTCAACTTCAGCATTTAATGTAGAGATTCAAACTTCATCTGGGCATTGACACCTTCACAGAAACAAAAGAAGGAAAAATGTTCTTCTTCACTACTACTTATGGTGACACTTTGGCAGATGTATGTGGATAAATTGCAGGGACATTACCTTGTAATAACCCAAATGCTCTTCTTTGCCAGCTTAATCTTTCCCACTTGATTCCTCCTGCCCTGTTTTATAGGCAACAGTGAATTAATACAGAAATCTCAGAACAGGGTGCCTTGTCATTGCTAAGTATCAGGGCAGGCTGTAGAAGTACAGCCTTGAACAGGGGATGAGTTTCATGAGTGTTCAGACTGATTTTCAAGGAAAAAAGTGTGATACAAGCAAAGTTGATTGAGATTTAAATACAGAAGTTGGTTTTGCACAGAAACCAATGCAGAACTGAGACTCTTGCAGTAAAAAGGGAGGATTTAAACTGGTGTAAATTTTTACCCCTTGGAAATCAAGTAGGCTATTGCTATTATTTGTCAGCTAGAGCTCTGGTCTTGTAGATTTGGTTATTCATGTTTCCAGACTGGCTTGGGAAATCAGAGAGACAATGTCCATAGTATAAACATTTTCAGAAATCTGAGGGAGTTATTTCATAAATACAGAAGACTTTGTTCTTGACCAAACATGTCCATGTAGAATTTTAAAACTGCTGAACAGTGTTTCATAAACAAAGTGAGAACACTGAAAATATACTACAAATTTAATCAAGATATTTCCATATTTGACATATTAAGTGAAATGCAAACTTAAATGTACAGAAGAAACCTTTATAGAAACTTGGAAGAAACACTGTACAACACCCAGAAGGAGTCGGAATCATTGTCTTTATGCAACATAATGAAAATGGTAACGGTTCAGGAGACATGATAGAAGTCTGCAGTGTCCACATAATTTTGATATATTTAAGAACGAAAAAAAAAGTAGACAGAACAGTACTTCTCAGTAAGGATAATTTTACTGTTCCAGACATCATGTGGAAATAATAGATCTGTAGAGATAACGATAACATTTTCATAATAATGATTGTAAACTCACTGTTGTATTGTTGGAACCAAACTATAATTTTCTGAACACAGTTATGTCCATGGATGGTTCCTTCCACATGACTACTGTGTGTTAGCCAAACAAGATTTCTTCAAATAGTATGTGTTTTATATCACCATGTGGGCATGCTTGTGCATGTGATTGTCCATGCATGTAACACAGATTTTTAACAAGTCTCATCTGAAGGAAAAACCTCATTAAATAATATCCCAGCCACTAAAGAACATTTTACAAATGAATGGGTATTGTTCTTTTTTTGACTAACAGCTGCTTTTAGTTTAAGTAGTTTGCTGTAGCTAAAAGCTCTGACGGTCCAGATACTTTATGCTATCAAGGTTTATCTCAACCTGCTGAAGTCTAGATAACGGGTTGCCAGTGTTCCTGCTTCAAAGGAGACAAGAGTAATTGGAACTATAAACTCTCCTACTCATCAATAAAATGCACATTTTATAGGACCACAGAAAGAATATGTATCTTTACTAAGACAAGGCGTGCATTAGACAGATTTAAACTGAGACTGCTCAATAAAGCAGATCACTGCTCTGACATTTACAGAGGTTAATGTGCACACAACCATTTCAGAAGAGAAGAAAATAGCACGTGCTTAATCAGAAGATTATTTTACAGGGTGAGGTCCTTATTCTGCATAGTTCTTTGCTTTAGCGAAGGCCCTTTGTCCTTCACCAGACTAATTCTGTACCTTCCATGATCAGGCCTTATAACTTTTTTCACTGAAGTTTCTCTCACTTGTGCCTGGGCATAACCACATAATAAATACCATGCCTTGGGCAAGGCTGTATTTATTCACTTCCACAAGCAGAAAGTGGAATCTACCTAGCAACTAAATAGACCCAGTTTGAATAAGTTGTACTTATTTTCTTACAGCCAATTTGATGGAATATTCATTTATTTATTTAATAGCTTGCAAATTAATCAGACAGGAACAGTTACAGAGTGAGTTAAGTTTACTCCTGTAAGATGCCATTATCATGAGAATACACAAATTCCACAGTCTAAAGTAAAGTCTTGTTAGATAATGAATAAAAAATGAACAAAAATCCAAGCAAACAAAAGATTTTGTTCCTTTCTTTTGTGCTCAGTAATTCTAAATGAGAACCTGCTTGCTTCTGCTGGAACACGGTAAAGAAAGTTGCCTGATAAGATGCCTATTAGTTTCCCTAGTAAAAGATATTTTAGTTTTATCATAAAGGAAGATTTGGGGTAACAAATCACTGACAGATAAACTTCTAGCACTTCTAACAAATCTGCAGTGTTCTGAAGAGTTTTATCCATTCTGAAGTTGTCTCTGTGTATTCCACAAATGGTTGTGTTTCCAGGGTACACAAGTAGCTTCTGGCAACCAAAATTACTTGCTCCATAAAAATGAATGAACAAGAACCATTTGCACAAATAATTTAAAAGATTTTTTTGTATAAATGTTATGATGGATTTCCTAAGGAAACAGGGTTACTGAATCAGAGAATTGTTGAAGTTGGAAGGGAGCTTTGGAGATTATATAATCTAGCTCCCCATCTCACAGCAGGATAGCCTGTCCAGGACCTGGTCCAGGTGACTTTTAACTATCTCCAAGGATGGAGATGCTATAGTAGCTCTGGGCAACTTGTTCCAGTGTTGAAGCACACTCAGGAAGAATATGAGAAGGTTTTTTTCTTATCTTCAAATGTAATTTCCTATATTTCAGTTTGTGCTTACTGCCTCTTGTTCTACCATTGGATACTACTGAAAAGAGTCTGCTCCCATCTTCTTTACGCCCTCCCATGAGGTTTTTTTTCTGACTGGTAAGACACGCCCTACCCCTTATCTTCCTCAGGCTGAACAGCTACCCTCAACTTCTTGTCATACATCAGATACTCCAAGACTATAAAGATGCTCATTGCCTTGCAGTATGGGAGGCTTTTGGCCTCCTTTGCTGTGGTAGCGCAGATCAAATGCCCATTGTTCTGGTATCCACTGGTGCATCCTCCATTAACAATTTTTTAATCCTCTGATCAGATTCACTTAAAAGGAAGGGTACAAGTCTGCAAAACAACTATGTATCAGTGCACACAGAGCCCTGGACCACTCAGGATACTGCTCCCTGTGGTTCAGTGAAGCAGAGTTGGTGTTGTCTGATGGAACTATCATTAGGTTGGAAAAACCAACCTTGAGATGATCAAGCCCAACCATACCTGTCCACTACTAACCATATCCCTAAACACTTCATCTACCCATCTTTTGAATACCTCAAGGGATGGTGACTCAACCACCTCTCTGAGCAACCTGTTCCAGTGTTTGATAACCCTTCTGGTGAAGAAATTTTTCCTTATGTACAATCTGAACCTCACCTGGAGCAGCGTGAAGCCATTCCTTCTTGTCTTATCACCAGTCACTTGGGCAAAAAGACCAACACCTACCTCTCTACAAACTCCTTTCAGGTAGTTGTAGACATTGATAAAGTCTCCCCTCTACCTCCTCTTCTCCAGACTAAACAACCCCAGCTCCCTCAGCCACTCCTCATAAGACTTGTGCTCCAGCCCCTTCACCAGCTTTATTGCTCTTTTATGTACACACTTCAGGAGCTCAATATCTTTCTTGTAGCAAGGGGCCTAAAACTGAACACAGTATTTGAGGTATGGCCTCACTGGTCTTGAGTACAGGGGCATAATAACTTCCCTGGTCCTGCTGGCCAGGAAGATATTGAAGAGAAACACATTCACAGGAAATGAAAGTCCCTAATGTCCTCTCTTGTGAGAACAAATCTTCCTCTCTGCAATTGCATGGGTTATAGGCATACTATAGCCACACTTGACAAGTTGCTCAAGTCTGTAATCCAATCATGCATGAAAATATAACCTAAATCAGTAGACTCCTGGAGGATTTAAACAGGAGAAAACCTTAGCTACTCCTAAATTATTCCATAAAGAAAATTATTTCTTACACTAAACTAACTTAATGAGCATAATCCCCCCCCCAATTATATTTTTGCACTATAAAAATCTGAGAGCCGGTCGAAACTGTGATTACTTTTTTAAAAAACATTTTGCCAGCATCTTAGTATCTTGTGTGATGAAGGTCTATTTTATTTAGTTTTCTTACTTGTACCTTGTATACTACTTGGCTGTGTGAATGGGGTTTGACTATTCCTTTTCCTAAATCCCCTAAATGTATTAGTCATTTACATACTCCTAGACAAAACTTTGTAACAACAGCCTTTGATGTTCTTACCTGAGCCTTAAAGATTTTATTTGTGAAATACAAATAAACTTGAAAGATCATCTAAACAGAAAAGCCCTTTCATTGTTCTGCATCACTTTATACATGTTCAAAGCCTTACATGTGCTTGGCACCTAAGAGCTTGCAGAACAGTGTTTTGGGTGGTTTGTTCAAGGATACTAAAAAAAGTTGTTGATGAATTTCCTCTCCTCAAAGAGCTGTTGCATGGTAGAACTGAATGAATTTTAAAACTCGTTTTAAGATCTGCCAATCTGAACAACATTGGCGTATAATTTTTCAGTGAGATGAAATCTGCATGTGGAAGAAGAAAAAAAATTCAAGATACTTGCAGTCTAATCCATTTAGCAATCTGTCTCTAATTTTAATGATGTATTTGTCATTTTATTACTCACGAAATGTCATTTATATGAAACTGTCACTATGATATTAGAGAGGAACAGCTTGTGTTAAACTGTGCAATGTCTTTGCCAACTTTCAATGTCAGTTGCATTCTACCTCTTTAGAGTTTCCCTTACACTTGCAATTCAGCTTGGATAGTTTACTTCATGTAACGAACTTTTGTTATAGCTGCTTTACAAAACATATGAGTTTCATCTTGGGTGAATACAGCAACTAGTGTGTCTAGGTAATTCCACAATATGAAAATTATTCTGAAAAGCCTTGTGGAAAAATTGCCTGATGTGAAAGAAATCCTGAAAGTTCCCAAAATATGTATAATAATTTTTAATACTAATATTGAATAGATGGAGTTGCAGTTACTTTCAAAGAATAAATAAATTTTTTTTAAAAAGTGGTAATATATTTCATTTTCACTGCAATATGCTCAAAATTATCTTCATGCCTGATAATCACTGCGCTAAAATACAGGTAGGTTTCTGGTTTTTCATCTATTTAAATGCACTATGTGTTTGACTACTAACAATTAAATGAAAAAAAGTCAGTAGATCATAATTTCCAGCTTTATGAAATATTCATTATTAAATACAGATTAAGAAACACATAGACAATGTTTATTGTGGTTTCTTTGCATATAAGGAATTTAGAGGTATTTATGTTCTTTCTGTATTAGTTATCTCACATTTATCATATTCTATTCAAAATTTTTGCTGTAAGTAACCAGAAATAACTAAAAACTTACAAATCTTAGAATCAGAGATTTGTCTTTTTCTTCTTTTGTAAAATGAAGGTAATATCTGCAAATTACCTTCCCATGGTCTCATGAGAATTCAGGAGAAAATAATAGGATTTTTGTAGAACATTATTAAGCATTAAGAATGATAGAGTTGTAATAAAGTTGTGTCATTAAGCTCAGTGGCTAAGCTCAAAGCAGCAAGTGGTTTTTATTAGAATTAAAAGAAATTATGTGGGAATTAAGATTAAATGTATGTATTAAATGGGGGACATAACTACAATGAAACCTTTTATTCGGGAAGCTATATGTAATTTTTCCCCCCACATTTTCTAATGAGCATTCTTTAATTTGCATTTTGAAACAAAGTCTGTCAGTTAGAAAGTAACAATTTTTAGTAGAAAAAAAGGGTATTTGAAAAGTTAAATTACTGAACGAGGGAAAGATGTGGAGGACGTTTCATATCAAAGAAAGCAATTTGAGCTGTCACTCCGTAGTCATAAAATCTTGAGCATAGCAGGAAGAAGTGCCAGTAGGTTTCTTCTGAATTTTGTACTTCTCCACTAAGCAGGGAAAAAAAAGAAAAAAAGTATTAGAATTATTTAAACTCAAAAGTCAATATTATTACAGTGCTAGGAGGGCTGGTGGTGCCCTAGGCCACCAGTGTAAGGACTCTGTGAGGCAGCAGGGCAGGGAGGGTCAACCAGGACCTGTCCCTTAAAGCCAGAGCAGGGCAGCAGGGGCAAGCCCAGCCTCAGGCATCAGGCACCTTAAGGGGGTTGGTACGGAGAGGTTGACTCTGGGATGGGCCAGGACAGGTGGAGACAGTGTCCTACAGCCTCACCGATGAAGGACTGATGGCTCCAGGAGCCAGAATGGGGTCCTAGGCTATGGATTCTGGACTGTGGGAGTCCTGTACTGTGGAGATTTAGGGCTGCTGAGTGCACTTATGATCTTGACAAACAGCCAACAATAAAATGATTCTTAACAAGCCAGAGGAGGAGACAAAATCTGATGACACCTCCCAAAAAAATCTAGTTTCATGGACTGTATTGTCATTAAAAAATCCCCAACAAAAAGTAATAATGAATTGATGCGTTGATTGCAAACGACTATTTAAGAACTTTTCCTTCCTCTAGGGAGGAGCATGACGTAAGGTTCTTTCGCATGAATCCTCACTTACCATCAATATTTGCTTTTAATCCACAAATCTTCCATGATAATATCAAAGCAATTGCTTTGTTTGTAGATCTGTGGAATCAAATTTTGCTCAATGACTAAGCATAAATTCTTGAACGTAATTCAATTGGTTTGATCAAATAATGCATGTACCTTAGAAATTTGTAGTACACTTGAAAAGTCTTTAAAAGACTTTTGTGATCCTCAGAATTCCTTCTGAGGATGGATCAGATTTTAATTTTAATAGGAAGCCAGGATCTGGGGCTTTTGCACATATGCACGTATACTACTATTCTTTAATGTAATCATAAAGGGGGGTTGACCCTGCCACATGTGAATGTTTTGGGCTTCATTCTGATCCTAGATGAAGCACGTACCAGATACAGTTATCATCGTGTTATAAACATATCTCTATGTTCTATCAAATAAATGTCAGGCCTGGTATACAATCTGTCATTTATAATTCTGAATCCTCAGAGATGTGTCTAGACAAGTAATATAGATGCTGCAGAGATATACAATCTAAATTCAGCTCCAGAGTATAGGCCAGTTATAGGTACTCCCCACAGACTCTGAAGTAATCAGACTGAAAGCCATTAAGATGTAACCGCATTAAAATGTTCTTTGCATTACTTTTCAACTACACAAATTCACACAATAAGGCATCTAATAAGACTCTGAAGACTAAACCACAATATTGTATCTATTTTAATGAACTCTGAAACAAACTGTGGTTAAAGCAGAAATAAATCTGAACGTGTCCTCTCCCATATAGCTGCAGTCATTGAACCTTTGAATGCCATTTTAAGTCATTACTTTAAAAAGAAAAGAGGAATGAAAGGGAGCCATTAACATTTTTTATGACAGTTCTGGAAGTCTTTTTTATGTTTATGGTGTTCCTGGCTTAGGTACTGTGTAAACAAGTCCTATTCCTTACTAGAATCCTTACCCACATTCAGCTGAAATCACAATGCTTTATGTTTCAAGGGATTATTTGTGTCTTCAAAGGAAGGTACTTTTTAATGGAATTTAAGCTTATGCTTGAAGTTAAACATGTGTTTAATTATAGTCACAAATGAGGACCTCAGTGATTTTACAGCATAGCCCATCCAAGTTGGTGCTAAATATGTCAAAAGGTTCAGTTTACCTATTCTGGCTGAATATGTACATATTTAGGAATAATATCATAAAGTCTATGTAGGACATTCTCTTTTAAACACTTTGAATACTAAGACAGAATTTAAAAAACATTAAAGCACACAGTGTGATGATAGTATGGATAGATTCATCTCTTGTTACAGTTATGATGATTCCTGTTGTGGAATGTTTAAATCAGACAAAACCTGATGCACTAATTATCTGGTTTGACTCTCTTATACACTGTAAACTGACTATTTTCTCTCATGCAGTTTCCCCAAAGGCAGTTTTGTTAAAAGTCATATCAAAAATATCCTGTTAAAAATATCTACATTTGACTCTTGGTCTCTTCCATATACCAAAACTTTATGCAGCTAGCAGACTTTAGGAACTGTATCCTAATTTTTTTTTTTTAATGGTTTGACAGGTTGCAGTGCATCTGCCCAGAGAAGAATTAATCAAATTAAACACCTTTGACAACATTTGCCAGATGATTTTGACTGTTCCATGGCAGTCCAAAACTAAGGTTAATACAGCAGTTGAAGCTAATTAGGCATCATCATATCATCAGAACAATGCAACAAAGACAAAATCCACTGCTGAGCCTCATCTTTTAATATTTCAAAATATTTTTATATTTCACATCATCATTTAATTGTTTCTTACAAAAATCCTAACTATAGAGGTCACATTTAGTGTCACATCAGTAGTAGCCTCCACCCTATATGAATCAACAGACCTATCATCTATTACAGTAAGTCCTAGGTAAGGTGACAGGTTCTCTAGTAATCAGATACATTCTCATTCATGTTATTAATTTCAATGGAACAAACAGTTTTGTGAGTCACACCTCTAAATGGATTGTCCATCTCCACAGCTATAGTTTTATTGCAGATTACAGGCATACAATCTTTACCGTGTAAAATTCATTGACGAAAATCATCATTCTAAATAATGTGATGTACTGGACAGTATCCTTAAGACTGTGAAGGTGAAACGTTAAGTAGTTAAAGAACTTTTTAGTCTCTATACTCTGAAATATTTTCTTTTTCTAAGAGCTGATATTGTATTCATTTTGAATGTAAGACAAAACATTAGGAAAGGCCTGGAGGGTAGTCTAGCACACAAGTAACGAGTAACACCCTAATCCCCCTCTACTATTGGAGGAAAATATGTTTTGGTTTCTTTCTTCTTAGTCAAATAAACAAACAAATATATTTCCCCTGGCTTCTATTACAGCAAGTTGGCAGTTACAGAAGAATCCTTTCAGTTCTGATTTCCTCAGCTTTGCTAACAAATGACCACAGAGCACAGAACTCCCTTGGTGCGGTTTTTATAGACTCCGTGTCTTAAAAGGAGTATTTCTGAATGAAGCCACTATATGTTCACACTTGGAGGGGTTGTTTTGTTTTCTGTATGATATTGCCCCTTTTAATGAATGTGTGAGACTTGGAAAATAATAGGAAGGATGTGGCCCCAAAGAGAACATTCCTATGATTTTTTTTAAAAGAGCTTCTTTTCCCTTGATATCTATCTCCCAAGTTGGAGTGAAAAGACTGACTATATTCAGATACAGACATAAATCGGCTCAGGACACTATTTCAATCTGCCCATAACAGGCAGAAGAAACCAGACCAAACTAAACCAGTTTCATGTGCAAAGGGCTGATCTTAGGGAAGTTACTGGCACATTGCTTAATGATTTCAGTTGAGGTTGCTGAAATTTCTCTCTTGAAGTTGGATTTCTTCTCATAGTCGAACTTCCAAAGAGAGAAACCTGACAATAACAGTGATCATGAGCTGTGGTTAGAAGCTCTGTGGTTTCTAAGCTCCTCAGTGGCCACTCCTATGGGCTAAAACCTGAAATTATTGCCCTATTTTCTGATCCCTGTATTCCTGAGGGTAGCCTCTAGCCTTTGCATTTGCATTTTGCCTTTACAGAACTTCTCTATTTGAAGCCAGGTATCAATTCACAACTCCTGTACAGGCAGTGGCCAGTCTTGATATGTAATAAATAACCTACTGCATGAGCAAAAGCCTTCTCTACTTTTTTTCTTCTCTTTTCCACAGTGAGTTTTCTTTTTCTGCTCTCTCTCACACACCACAGAGCTCTGACTTTATAGGTATGGACTCTGGAGTGAGTAAAGGAAATATTGTGGAAATGCCACTCAACTTGCTTTGTTTGCTATATTTTGTTCTTCAGCATATGCATACCCAAGTAACCCTTTGCTCTGTATTTTGCAGAAAGAAAATGTCCTGCAGTGGAGTGCTCAGTACTGTCTCTGAACTTGTGCTGAGCGACATAGACAGCAGTTTGGGATAGGGTAGGGAGGAAGAAAGTCAAAGTGACTTCATCACTTCTTTTCTTACAGAAAAGATAATGAGGAAAGCACTTTCCAAGCAGAGAAAGTGAAGTGTCTTCAGACAGCTAAGGAGGCCAAGAAAACTGCCAAGAGAGGAGTGAAGAGAATAACATTCCAAAAAGCTGTCCTTAGCAGACTATAAATCTTATCCAGTAGACTGTTCAAACACATCACTTGCACCAACCCTACTCTTCCCTGTTTATTTTCTTCCTGTCAGCATTAAAATAGAATAATAAAGTACCAAACGAACCAACACAACAAACAAGAAAACAAGCAAGAAAACCCAGTAGAGAAGAAAAAGAACTGGAGTCCTCCTCTGTCAGCAGTGTTGAGGATTCCCTTGAATCACACTGTGCTGCAGTCTGTGCAAACACCACTGCGTCACCACATCCGATGCGAGAATGGAATTCACAAATTCTTCTTAAGTGTCTGAAATAACCATTCAGAGGAATATGGGAATGCTAAAACTACAATTACATATTTTAAAAGGAAATGCATCTAAACCCTTGGTGTCTTCCTTTAAGTTTTGGCTGCTCAGGCTCACATCAGCTTCACAGACTCCTTAAACTGCTTTAAAGGTAAGGAGCATTTTATACCCCTGAAGAATTTGTCAGGGAAATGGGAAGAAAAATCCAACCTCCTTAATATGGAATAGGAAAGACAGGAAACTCTGCTGCCAATTTGGCACAATCAGTACCCAAACAGGCAGGGAAATACCTCTCTGGAAGAAGCTGCACAGAATGGGAGCCTGGGGAGGTAAGCAAGCACGCTGGAGGGAAAACAAATGGATTTCAGCTGGAAACCAGCCTGGTCTCTGTCAAAAATACCAATAAAACTGACATGTTCCTGCAAGCTGAATTGGTAAGATCCTCATGTCATGAAGGGAAAAAGTACCAATAAGAAAATTTAGTAGTTTTAACACAAAGACCTGCAAAAGAAAACTGAAAAGTGCTTTTTTTTTCTTTTTGTTTCTTTTTTTTTTTTTTTTAAACCAAGCATGGATATAAACCAGGCAAGAAGGTAGGA
Source organism: Piaya cayana (assembly GCA_013389865.1). Taxonomy (NCBI): domain Eukaryota; kingdom Metazoa; phylum Chordata; class Aves; order Cuculiformes; family Coccyzidae; genus Piaya; species Piaya cayana. The sequence goes on along the minus strand of WAAB01021673.1, from coordinate 65,630 downwards.
CTAAGCAAAAAACTTGAGTAGAAAGTTAAAGGAATTAATTCTCAGGGATCAGTGCTAAGGAATTACGTGAACTAAAAAAATTGTTAACACTAGGTGACATCATAAAGGATTAAAGACCACACTTATAAATACAGCCCAGCCTGTCTGCTAAGATACAGTAAGATGTCAGCCTAGAAAACCCATCCAAAATGTTAAAAGACTCCTAACCAAAGAAGCAAAGAAAATAACACAATAAGAGCTTTAGTATACAAAGTACGTTTCTACAGGAAAAAATACTAGATTTTAATAACAGAATCAGAATAGTTTGGGTTGGACAGGACCTCAAAGATCAATAATTGCTTAAAAAGCAATTGTTTAAAACCCCATCCAGCTTGCACTTGAACACTGCCAGAAATGGGGCATCCACACCTTCCTCCCTGGGCAACCTGTTCCAGTGGCTCACCACACTTACAGTAAAAAATGTCTTCCTTATGTCTGTTCTAAATCAACCCTCTTACAGCTTAAAGTCATAACTCTTTGACCTATTACTACATTACCTTATAAAAAGTACTTTCCAGTTTTCTTGTAGGCCCCCCTTTAGATACTGGAAGGCAACTATAAGGTCTCCCTGGAGCCTTTTCTTCTCCAGGCTGAATAAGGCAAAATCTCTGAGCCTGTTTTCACAGGACAGGTGCTTCAGCCCTCTGAACACCTTCATGCCCCTCCACTGGACTCTGTTTAACAGGGTCATGTCCTCCTTATGTTTGGGGCCCCAGAGCTGGGCACAGTACTCCAGTTTGGGTCTCATGAGAGCAGAGTCATCTCATCAGGTGCCATGTTTTTCATAGAATCACAAGGTTGGAAAAGACCTTTGAGATCATCAAGCCAAATCATATCTATCCACTACTAATCATGGAATCATAGAATCAGAATCATAGATTAGTTTGGGTTGAAAGGGACCTTATAGACCATCTAGTTCCAATACTCCTGCCATAAGCAGGAACACATCCCACTAGGTCAGGCTACCCAAGGCCCCATCCAACCTGGACATGAACACCTCCAGGGATGGGGCAGCAACAGCTTACCTGGGAAACCTGTTCCTATGCCTCAATATTCTCATTGTGAAGAAATTCCTCCTTACGTCTAGTCTAAATCTGCCCCTCTCCTGTTTATGCCCATTGCATCTAGTCTTATTATTACAAGACTTCATAAAAAGTCCCTCCCCAGCTTTTTTGTAGGTCCCTTTAATGTACTGGAAGGTCACTATAAGGCCTTCTCTTCTCCAGGCTGAACAAACCCAATTCTCTCAGCCTGTCCTCATATGGAAGGTGCTCCAGGCCTCTGATCACCTTTGTAGCCCTCCTCTGGACCTGTTCCAACAGCTCCATATCCTTCTTATGTTGAGGATTCCAGAACTGGACACAAGACTCCAGATGAGGTCTCACAAGAGAGGAATAGAGGGGCAGAATCATCTCCCTCGACCTGCTGGCCACACTTCTTTTTGATGCAGTTCAGGATACGGTTGGCCTTCTGTGCTGTGAGTGCACATTGATGGCTCATATTGAGCTTCTCATCAACCAGCACCCCCAAATCTTTCTCCGCAGGGCTGCTTTCAATCACGTCATCCCCAATACCATATTGAAATCTGGGATTGCCTGAACCCAGGTGTAGGACCTTGCACTTGGCCTTGTTGAACCTACTGAGGTTCTCACAGGCCCACTTCTCTAACCTGTCTGGGTGCCTCTGGATTTTATACCATCCTTCTGGTGTGGCAACTGCACCACTCAGCTTGGTGCCATCTGCAAACTTTCTGAGCGTACACTCAATCTCATTGTCTATATGGTTGATGAAGATATTAAACAGCACTGGTCCTAGTGTGCAACCCTGAGGGGCACTGCTTGTCATGGATTTCCATCTGGACTTTGAGCCATTGACCACTACTCTCTGAATATGACCCTCCAATCAATTTTTCTACCAAACAGTCCACTCATCAATCTGTACCTCTCCAATTTAGAGAGAAGGATATTATGGGAAATCCACGTATCTCTAAATACTTCCTCTACTCATCTTCTAAATAACTCCAGGGATGGTGACTCAACCACCTCCCTGGGCAGCCAGCTGGACAACCCTTCTCATGAAGAAATTTTTCCTAATGTCCAATCTGAACCTCACCTGACACAGCTTGAGGCCATTCCCTCTTGACCTATCATCTATCACTTGGGCGAAGCGACCAACATTCACCTCTCTACAACCTCCTTTCAAGCAGTTGTAGACAGTCTCCCCCTCTACCTCCTCTTCTCAAGCCTAAACAACCCCGGCTCCCTCTGCCACTCCTTATAAGACTCGTTCTCCAGCCCCTTCACCAGCTTCTATGCTCTTTTATGGACACAGTTCAGGACCTCCAAGTCTTTCCTGTAGTGATGGACCCAAAACTGAACACAGTATTTGAGGTGTGGCTTCACCAGTGCTGAGTAAAGAAGGAGAATCACTTCCCTGGTCCTGCTAGCCATATTGTTTCTGATACAACCCAAGATGCTATTGACCTCCTTGGCCACCTGGGCACACTGCTGGCTCATGTTCAGTCAGTTGTCAACCAACACCCCCAGGGCCTTCTC